>CM064497.1:26935874-27004818 GCA_032716605.1 Paralithodes platypus | reverse complement strand
AAAATGAGAAAGCAAAACATTTGATGAAATGGCACTCAGCTTAAGAATTTAAACAGAGAAAAACGATCTGGGAGTAAAAATATCGAGTAACCTAAAACCGAGCAACAATGTTCAGACAGTTGTTAAGGAAGGGCAAAACCACAAATACATTGGCTTCATAGGCAGGTAATTTGGAGCAATAAATCCAAACGACTGTTATCCTGACCCTAATACCCACCTTCCTTAGTCCGCCCTCTTCTTGAATACTGCGGCAATCCTTGGTGCCTCTTATTACCCAAATAAAAGATATAAGACAAGCTAGAAACGGAGTTCACACGTAGCGTTACTAATAATCTATACCTAGCCTAAAGAACAAAACCCATAACGAAGGAGCGGGAGCGTCTTAGAGAATTTAAATCTATTTCCTTTTAACCCAGCGCGATAGATTTAACGAAAGGTGACCTTAATCTCAAAATGTCGTTCAAAAATCATCAAAGGCATGGACCAATATGACACAGTAGTAAGAAATTCGCTATCCGCTCAATCTAATTACACACGGGGGGGACAAACGGTTTGCAAAATTATTGGTAAATATTTTAACTCCACCAACGCAAAGATGAAGAACTTTCTTCTTCACCACACGAACGTTGTTCAAAAACTTAAGGAATGGGGCTTCCCCGAGGATGTTCATAGACTGCAAGCACCGTTGAATTTCATTTAAACTCGCCTTTAGGACAACATATCTTCGCATCAAACCAGCGACAGATGGCACTGTCGTTTGTAAAATGACTAACTCTGATTTTTATGTATCCTCCCCTCAGTTTACTAAAATATCATGTCCCTTACTAACTTCCATAATCTTGCAAGGGACATTAGTTCCCAGGGGCAGTAGTTCCCTTTCCAATGTTCCCTTAACCCACTCCTAAACCCACTGTTTGGGACACTTGATCCTCATGTGTTTTGGAGGACAAGCAGCCTAGAAAAAAAAAAAAAAAAAAAGGAAAAAAAGACAAAGACAAAACAAAAAAAAGAAAACAAACAAAACAAAAGATAAAAACAAAAAAAAAAAAAAAAAAATCAAAAAAAAAAAAACAAAAAAAAAAAAAAAAAACAAAAAATAAAAACAAAAAAAAACGAAAAAGAAAAAAAAAAAAAAAAAATAAGAAAAAAAAAAAAAGGAAAAAAAAAAAAAAGAGGGTCACTTGGACTATTGTTGCTTGATTTCCTTTGTACTCCTTTGTACACACACACACACACACACATAATTCTTCACCCTATCCTCTTCAAGCTAGGCAATGTTGCACCATGCAGTGGAATGTAATTATAAGATATTTAGGTAGTTTCCTTCCTCACAAAAGTTAAAGGTGATGCGAACTTGCACTAACTTTTAAAGAGTTTGTGTGTCTGTGAGAGAGAGCGAGAGAGAGAGAGCGAGAGCGAGAGAGACCTAGGAATACTAGAATATAGAGGGAGAGAAACAGAAAAAACGAAGAAGGGTTCTTGGGAATATGGATCAAGGGGGAACTGGGAGAGAGTACTGTATACTTATCTCCTTTTCCTTTCGCTAGGCAATCGCTACGTGCAGTGGAATGTTATGATGAGATATGAGAGTAGTTTTCTTCTCCGCAAACATTTTGGGAGATTGAGGGGTAGCATTTAATATCATAGATGCCCCGTGTATGTATATGTGTGTGTGTGTGTGTGTGTGTGTGTTGTAAAAGTATCCAACTCAACAAGATAGGGAAAGGGGCAAGGAAACGCAAAAGTGATCCCTGACCCAAAACATTGGATCTTTAGCGGTTTCTGTTCGGGCTCTGTCTCGAGTCGGCCATCCCCAACAATGGGGTATGTGCCTGAGTATACAGTATATATTACACTGTACATACTGTACATACATACAATTCCATTTGTCATATAATCTACCTATCTATCTATTGCCTGACGCCGTGATCCCCGAAGGGGTTGCCTACGAACGAAACGCCCCCATGCACCTCTGTCCCCAGTCAGTCGACGCCCGTCTTCCCAACCATCACCGCCTTCATTCTTATACAGTATTTCTTCACTGCATCCTTCCACCTCTCTTTCAGTTTACCTCTCCCTCTCTGTCCTTCCACCTCGCTCTCTTATATCCTTTTAGTCATTCTCTTGCTTTCCATACATTTCATATGGCCGAACCATCTCTAGGTGTTCCTCTTTACACTTTCCTGCTTATATACCTCCACACCACACCTCCTCCTTACTTCCTCATTCGTCTTCCTATCCCGCCATATAACTCTGCACGCACTTTTCAAGTAATTCATTTCCACCCCTCTCACTCTTAGTTTGAGTTTCTCCACCATCGTCCATGCTTCGCTTCCATAAGTCAGTGTCAGGATTACCAAACTGTCATGCAAGGACTTCGTCACTTCCATGCTGACCACCCTATTATTTCTTGTTACTGCTTTCAGCGTTTCTACTGCGTTCTTCCCCTGTTGCACCCTCGCCCGCACTTCTTCATCCATACTCCCATCTTTACTCAGCACACTGAGTAACTATCGTCCAATTGCTCTTATCTCTTGTCTTTCTAAAGTTTTTGAAACTATTTTTGCTTCCAAATTTCTTAAGCATTTCTCTTCTCATAATCTGCTCTCAGATCGCCAGTATGGCTTCCTTAAGGGTCGCTCTACTGGTGATCTTCTTTCATATCTTACTAACTCTTGGTCATCCTCCTTTCGGGACTTCGGTGAGACTTTTTCTATTGCACTAGATGACTAGACATATCGAAAGCCTTCGATAGAGTCTGGCATGAATCTTTAATTTCTAAACTACCCTCCTTCGGTTTCTATCCCTCCATCTGTGCCTTTGTCTCTAATTTCCTTTCCGGCCGTTCCATAGCCGCGGTTGTGGACGGCCATTGTTCACTTCCTCACCCTATAAACTCCGGTGTTCCTCAGGGCTCTGTCCGATCTCCTATTCTCTTTCTAATTTTTATAAATGATCTCCTTAACTGTACCTTAATTCCCATCCATTCATACGCAGACGACTCAACCTTGCACTACTCCATTAGTTTTTCAGAACGCCCCAGCCAGCAATCCATCAACGACAAACGTAATGAAGCCATAGAACTCTTAAATTCTGATCTAAATACTATTTCCAATTGGAGCAGAGAAAACCTTGTTGACTTTAATGCTTCCAAAACCCAATTTCTCCATCTATCTACCCGTCAGGATCTCCCAGCGGACTATCCCTTATTCTTCAACAATACAAAAATCAACCCTTCATATTCTCTCAATATTCTTGGTGTCTCTTTTTCTTCTGCTCTCATTTGGAAGGACCATATTACCAGTCTTGCTAAGGCAGCCTCCCAGAAGCTGGCTGTGCTCAACCGCCTTAGGGGGTTCTTTTCCCCTGCACAGCTTCTTGCTCTGTACAGGGGCATAGTGCGCCATTGTATTGAGTATTGTTCACATGTGTGGGGAGGTTCCTCTCACACTGCTCTCCTAGACAAAGTTGAAAGGAAGGCCTTTCTTATCATTAACTCCCGTCCACTCACCAACTCTCTGCAATCTCTCTCTCTCCGCCGCAATGTTGCATCTCTCTCGCTATTCTATCGCTACTATAATAATCAGTGTTCATCAGAGCTATCCCAGTGCATACCACCTCCTTTACGTAGGGCACGTGGTACCCGTCTTGCAACTTAATCCCACCCCTACTCTGTGCAACTCTCCAACCCAAGAGTGAAACGTTACTCTCAAACTTTCTTCTACTCAACAACTGAGCTCTGGAACTCTCTCCCAGAATCAGTCTTTCCCTCTTCCTATGACTTAAATTGCTTCAAACTCCGTGTGTCCAGGCATTTTGGCTCGAACGTCCCTTGATTTTGGCCCTGTCACTCTTTCAACTATGGGGGAGGCAATCGCTATAGGCAGTTATGCATTTTGCCTCCCTCAATCACATAGAAAAAAAAAAAAAAAAAAAACACTGCCCAGATACTTAAATGAGCTGACAATCTCCATAGCCTGACCGTTCAACTTCACCTCACACTCTGTGGCTTCACCACTCTTCATATAAGACATTGAATAATCTTACTTCAATTGTATTGGCATTATGAAAAGAGGAGTCATTATTTCATTGATAAGTTGAGAATAATCAGGATCAAGTTTGTATTAATACCACATATCAAATGTGTATTGCTATATATAATAAATACCTTCTCTACAGACTCAAAAAATAATTTCTTTCACATGTTACAGAATATCCATAACACATTTTTTTAACGTTAACCCCTACCTCCAAGGCGATAATGACACATTCTATCTCTCTCCCCTACGCATCCACACCGTCCTAACATATTATGTAATTTGAAAATGGGTTATTTGCTTCTCCCATTTAATTATCAGGCATCGGCGACATACTAATAATACCTTCCTTGCTCATGATTATATATATGTTTAATAATAATATTAATTTGATTTTACCAGACATATTGTAACTACGCATATTCTCTCTCTCTCTCTCTCTCTCTCTCTCTCTCTCTCTCTCTCTCTCTCTCTCTCTCTCTCCACACATTAGTTTGTCGATTTTAAGTCCTTTCGCTCTATTTCTTTGTCAATATTGTGTGTGCTCTTTAGGTGTTGATTATTTTTCCTGGCGAGCGATAGCGAGCTTGTAATTGTGCAAATTAAGCAAGATTTGTGGTAGTAAAAAGGGTTAAGTGAGGTAGTTGCTGGAGGCCCGTTTGAAACTAAATACAATTGTCTAATAGCAACCAGTATATAGTTAAGAGGACGTCACCGGTACATAAGGGCTTAAGGGGAGATCTCCACTTGAGGGATTTTTTTCTTGACCCCTTTCTCCCTCATGTTTAGCCCCATTGCTTTTGATATTATAAAACGTTTGCCCCATTAGTTTAGCGAGTTTAAGAACTTTCACCCCATATTAAGACCTTTCGTGCAATTCAGGTGTCGATTTTATCCTGGCGAGCGATAGCGAGCCTGTAATTTAAGAGGAATCGGCCTTCGGCCGGGACACTTTTCTACCGAAAAATGTACAAATTTATCTTGAAAGGGACTCAAGGGGGTGTAATTTTAAGCTTGATGGAGGTCTAGGGAACAAACTAAATACCTCCCCTTAACAACAACACTTGGAAGTGCTCATTCGAGGAGGATGTAATGTGTACCGTGTAGGTTATAGGTGTGTAATGTGTACCGTGTAGGTTATAGGTGTGTAATGTGTACCGTGTAGGTTATAGGTGTGTAATGTGTACCGTGTAGGTTATAGGTATGTAATGTGTACCGTGTAGGTTATAGGTGTGTAATGTGTACCGTGTAGGTTATAGGTATGTAATGTGTACCGTGTAGGTTATAGGTGTGTATATTCCTGTGATTAACCCATTTAGTACCAGCGACGTCCTGTTCCCCATATTCTGGCCACTAGTAGACAATTATATTCAGCTTAGGAAGAACCTTTAGCAATAATAAGGCTTCAAACTACCTCAACCAACTCTTTTAACTACCACAGATCCATCCCAAACTGCATAATATCGTCTAAATATAGCTAGAATAAAATATAACACACGTTGCTGGTACTCAAAGGGTTAAGATCAGGATCGGTATTAGAGGGCGTGGGGGCAAGAACACAACAAAGTTATATAGGTACTGATTATATTTCAGCAAATAGATTAATTCGTTCTCGAAAGACTCTACGAATTCAAAAGCCCACGTATATATTCAAACAGGTGAAACAAGTATCCATGCGCTCCACGTGCCGGGCAGTTTCAACACTACGAAAACAATAATAGCATCGAAACAAATATCATGGTAGTAGAGGACGGAGAACACAGAATCAATTACAGCAAAGTTCACCCAGGAAGTGAGACTATGATGTCACTAAGTCAATTAATTATAAATGGATGGTTGTGAAACGTGATCTATCTATCTATCTATTGCCTGACGCTGTGATCCTCGAAGGGGTGGCCACGAACGAACCGCCCCCATGCACCTTTGTCCCCAGTCAGTCGACGCCCCTCCTCCAAACCAGCACCGCCTTCATCCATACACTTCCTCACTCCATCCTTCCACCTCTCTTTCAGTTTACCTCTCCCTCTCTGTCCTTCCACCTCGCTCTCGTACACCCTCTTAGTCGTTCTCTCGCTTCCCATACATTCCATATGGCCGAACCATCTCAAGGTGTTCCTTTTCACACTTTCCAGCACATCTACCTACACACCACACCTCCTTCTTACTTCGTCATTCGTCTGTCTATCCCTCCGTGTAGCTCCGCACGCACTTCTCAAGTAACTAATTTCCAACCCTCTCACTCTTGGTCTGAGTCTCTTGGTGGGTTTTTTTTCTCAAACGTCCATGCTTCGCTTACTTCCGTAAGTCAATCTCGGGATTACCACACTGTCAAGCAAGGAATTCTTCACTTCCATACTGAGTAGCCTATTTCTTGTTACTGCTTTCAGCGTTCCTACAACCCTCTTCCCCTGTTGCACCCTCTCCCGCACTTCTTCATCCATAGTCCCATCTTTACACACTGCCCAGATACTTAAATGAGCTGACAATCTCCATAGCCTGATCGTTCAACTTCACCTCACACTCTGTGGCTTCACCCCTTTGGAAGACCATAACCTTGCTCTTCCCCGCATTAACCTTTAGATTCCGTTTTTTGCACATTGTTCCAAACACATTTAACAGACTCTGCAAAGGTGATACAGTTGGAAAGATATAATAACCATCCCTGGACATACGGTGAAGAATGGATTAATGCTATGCCAGGTTATCATAAAAGCATCTGTTGGCAATATGAAGTTCAGGAAGCGTTTTGAAGTTATCAGAAAGCAATATCACTATCTCGATATTTTGTTAAGCTCACCCAAAAGCGCCTCATAGTCCCCCATCATGTGAACTGTTGACGGTCGTCTACAGCAATTAAAGAAAGTGTGCAATGTTCCAAATGTAGATGGTATATGAGATCGGTGGGAGACTGATGCTCGGAATATTATACATGGAATATGAAAACAATAATTGTGAGTGAGCATACAGTCCTGTGATAGACATTTGGAAATATGGACATTAACAATATAGAAGATAAGAAGAGAGCAGAGAGATAAAGAGGATTTGAAAGAGATTTGGGATTTGTTTTTTTTTAGAGAGGAGAGAGGAGAAGGATGGAGAGAGACTAAAGAGAGAGACGAGGAGATGAGGGGAGAGAGGAAGCGAGAGAGAGGGGAGATTTGAGATGAGAGAGAGGAGGGAGCTTGATGAGCGAGCAACAGAGAGGAGAGAGAGACGAGTGAGAGAGAGAGATGAGAGGAAATGAGAGAGACGAGAGAGAGAGGAGAGTAGAGAGAGACGAGAGAGGAGAGGGGAGAGAGAGGGATGAGGGAGGAGATGGTGGGAAGAGAGAGTGAGAGAGAGAGAAGAGAGGGAGGGAGAGAACGAAGAGAGTGGCGAGAGAGAGAGCGAGGAGAGCAGGAGAGGATGAGAGGCGAGAAGGGGAGAGAGAGAAGAGATGAGAGAGAGAGAGGCTGGGAGAGGAGAGAAGAGAGAGAGAGGAGAGAGAGAAGAGAGGAGACGAGGAGAGAGAGAGAGAGAGAGAGAGAGAGAGAGAGAGAGAGAGAGAGAGAGAGAGAGAGAGAGAGAGAGAGAGAGAGAGAGAGAGACCACAAACAAATTTAGAGCACATGTGTAACATGGAGTCTACTCATTTACTTTCCAAACAATAAATGCAGTGTTTATGTTTATGTTTAAGCGAAAGTTTAGAAGCTGATGTACCCCAGCTTGCTCGTATAAACCGGGTAATGTTTGCCACTATATAGTGCAGCAATGCATGACCTCATACAATTAATGAATGTTTATATGTGTTGTCTTTTAACGCTTTCGTATTTTGTAGAGTAATGCTTTCCCAAACTATGTCCTGATAGAATGTTTGACCTCCCTGCGTTTTATCAAAAGGTATTTATATTGTATGTTTGCATGTATACCAGTTAATTTGATAATTTACTATCACAAACACACATTTAATTTACATTAACGTGATATATAATGAAGTTACAAGTTTGAAAGACTGGACAACTCACCCGAGTTATCCACCTCAGTTTTCAAAAGGCAATTAATGTTGACCAGGTGGAGTATATCCCAAGCAGCGTATCTTTATATAGTTCACTTGTGAACTCCCCCATCCCCGCTACACACACACAGGTACGTATGTGAGAGTGTGTGTACTTTACTTTTGCATAAACACTCGTGCACAAACCCTAACCTTTTTATGTAATCCCAGTCCCTAAAACCACCTCTTCATATTCCCGCAATGAACGGAGACCAATATTGCTATAATCTCTATTCCAGTTCTTATCTGAGAAGATTATGTATTCACTTGGACACATTCTCAGATCTAACATTTAACCCATTGACTGCGGGAGACATTCCGGAATGCACATGACAATTTACCGCAATTTACAGGCTTTAAAGCCTGCGGAGACAAGTGCGAGTGAGTGGGAGCGCGTTAAGCCCACTTCCACCCTCCAGCCAGCCGGAACACTGAGGAATATGAGCCATACTCCCACAAGACATATAGCAGCACTGCCAAAGGCAAATGTAGTGCGACATTAGCGATATGTTTATGGTAGCGCTGCGGGTGAAGCCCGCTACAAAGCTCATTCTGGTGTAATTTTGAAGCTATTTTCTTCTAGTTTTTGGCTGAATAGATTTAATTTCATTTGTGCACTTGCTCAATCATTTAGGAGTGCCTGAATGAACCCTAATATAGCGGAAATATGCCTGCAGCATAAGTGTTCATAGACCATAAACAATTTGGTAATATCCAAACATCCTCTACCACCCATTGCCTCATTAACTTTATAAATGGCGTCTATGAAATCCTGGAAAAGAGGAAAACATCGTTTGCATTGGCTTTCATTGACTTTAGTAAGGCATTTGGGTTTCTTGATTACACTTCCATCATCAACAAAGCCATCACAATGGGGCTTCATGACAACCTGGTATCAGGGCAGGCTGATTTCCTTAGCGATGAGCGGCAAATTGCGTGCTACCAGGGTTCCATATCAAATTTCCAAGACGTCAGTTCCGGAGTATGACAAGGCAATAAGATGCGACCTATGTGCTTCCTTATCTTAATAAATGATGCCTTAACAGGCACTCAGTTTAATTGGAAGTATGTGGATGATTCTACAGGTATCAGTGTAAAAAACAGCTCCCCTGGCTACAGTCAGCTTCAAGATACCCTCGACAAACTTCAGGCCTGGACAGTAAACAGCCATGTGACCATCACTCGTGATGATGCATATTTACACCTTGGTGACTGAAGTATCACCTCTTTCTGTCACAATGTACCAACATTGTAAGGTTGGGATTTCATTATCGATTAATTCCAAAATCCCTAATAATTTAAAATTATCAACATCCAAATCAAGAACAGACCCTTGGGAATGGTTGTTGTAAATACTAAAACGTAATAGTGTTTCGTGTTTAGTTCTACTACGTTTAATTATGATTATACACCTTTGGCCAATGATTTTCCTGCTATCTCTCTGTATATATTTTCTTCCACACCTTGTGTTTGTATATTGCTGCGAGTGCAATTATAAATGAAGCTTCACATTAGCTTAGATGGGCAAATACTCGTATATGATATTATCTGTATGTATATTTAGAGTTTGCAAATTACTAGAATACGATGGCAAGCAAGAAGGTATGTAATGATACGTGTTTTTCTCCTCGCTCAATAGAAGAGACGGAAACTACCGCAAACATTGTTTTTGTTGCATCACTTTACTTCTCCACATTTCGTATCATCTCAATTTCCTCTTATAAAATCCTACCTCTTTTTGTTTCACTCCCCCTATTCTTCTTCTTAGTTATTATTGTATTGACTCACATTATTCAGTCTCTTCCTCATTTCCCGAACATATTACTTTTTGAGGCTCTCTACTTTTGCATTACCTTTCAACTCATCCAGCATTTCACGGACACACACACACTCCTTCTTCTCTCTCTCTCTCTCTCTCTCTCTCTCTCTCTCTCTCTCTCTCTCTCTCTCTCTCTCTCTCTCTCAACATCACCAGTCCTGTGCTAAACGCCGGATTCATCAGTGAACAATCAGGCAGCGGCAGGTTCTCTCGAATATATTTGCTGGATCTTGTTAAATCGTACGAGGTTATTTCTCCCAGAGGTTTATTCGCCCATGGGTCATCTCACCAAGAATATACATGGTTCAGTAAATTATGTAGGCGAACATTTGTCCTATATTATTCTTTGACATTAAGTGTGGTTGACAATATATTATATCATAATTTTGATAACTAAATATATATAATATATTTGCCTGCCATCACTCATTAATCAAGTGAGAAACTGATGATCTTGGCTAGTTCAGATCGAAAGACGATGACCATTTTAAGGTGATGAACATTTGATAAGTCTTATTATCGTAGCTTATATTACCCTATGGTACCGGTATAATTATTATATCAGGTTACGTTCGGTTAGATTATATTGTTTTATGGAGTAGGACAAGCTACGATTAGGTTTGGCTTAGGAAGGCTAGACCAGTTTAGGCTATTGTGGATTATGCTTTGGTTGATTTCGTTAAAATAAATAATGATTCTAACAGCAGACAGTAACCATAAGGTTATCAGACAAAAATGATCATTGTTAATAACATCAACATGGCTTACTAATTGTAACCCCAACATTACAATAGCATCATGTCCATTGAATTGAGGCTATTTTTTTTATAAATCTTATGTATTTGTATTAGGAATAGTTTCCGGGTATCAAAGTCATATTTACTATAATTATGTAGGGGACTTTCTGTGACTCTATTCGCGAACTACTCCCTCACATTATAATTCTTCCTCTGTCTGAATGAACTCGTCAGTGATGATCAGGTTAGTATGATTTTTTTGTTTTGTGAGTGAGTGAGACAAAAGGTAGAACTGCCTGTGGCGTTTGCCTCCCCCAGAGTTGAAAGAGTGAAATGGCCAAAATCAAGGCACTAAAAGGACAAACATAAAACTCTCAAATAACACCAACTATGGCAGCGAAAACAAACACAAACAGGGGTCCAGGTTAGGTCATGCCAAATGGAGGAAACGCCCAAAAATGTAGGCCACGTAGGTGTACGTTAAATAACTTTTTGAAAATTCCATAAGTTCTGTATACTCATGTTGACTTGGTAGTGGAGAAGGAGAGGAACATTTCTCACGTTATTGGGAAACACGAAATCAAATTGAATTTCCTCGCTGGGCTTAGAGGGCTATCGCACCGCTAGAAAACAAACAAACAATATATTATGTTCAGTATTATTAATATATACATCACCATTATTTGTATTCGATTGCAACATCACACTGTGTAGGATCCTTGCCAGTTGGTACATATCCTTGACAAGGTACGGGACCCAGCACAGTCCACCGTAATCCAAAATAGGTCTGACCAATGTAGCATATAGATAATTCAGAAGCTTCTACGTAACTTTTATGCTTTACGAAGCTATGAGGAATGCATGAGTTGCCTACGCATACATGTATAATATCCTTCCTTGGACTCCGAATCATGACTGTATAGTCACGATCAATATTGCTAAACAGACAATTTAGAAGCTGTTTTGGTTGAATTGAAACTATATATATATATATATTCGAGGCTTGAGAATGTATCATAATTAATGACTACCACTGTACATTTCTAGTAAGTGTAACTAGTCATCATGTCGGGTATATGAAAGTTAGCATAGACCTTTTGTTTACAATACATTTGTTGTCGGTGTTTGTGATTTTTTCTCCAAAATAAAGTTTCAGGGTTTATCATATTTACCACACGTAAAGTAGGTCAAGTAATCAAGCAGGATAATGAGAGTTGTTACGACTGAGGTTTAAATATATCAGGGCTCTTATTCATTGGACTAGTAATGGCATAAATGCTACAACGGAAAGCGCTAGATCCAACCTCTGATGTATATTCCCAGTAAACAAAGAACACAAATACTCTCCAGAGTTCTATATGCAATAATAGGTTATTAAACTCAATAAATGTGCGTCTACTCTAGGCTTAATGTTATGTGAAAACAGCCTATTACTACCTATAACCGAAGGTGCTTGGTTATGGTATGCAAAGTAAGGTGGTAAGAGAAGTTACAGCTTACGTTACTTTAATCAATAAATGTCAGGCACTCCTGCATGAAAGAAAGTGCACTAAAGTCCTTCAACACCAACAAGGAATCTTCTTTAAATGTTAGATGCTATCAAGATGCTCGAATCGGAAATGGAACCCAAAAAGGCAGGCAGCGGAACAATGCTCGTGCAGGCTATGCACACAAAAAGGCAGGAGATATAATGCAGTCGGAGCCAAGAATATTCTAAACGCCACAACAATAATAATAAGCGCCACGACAATGCAGTATTCCTATCAACAAAAAGAGCCTAAGTCGTTTGTGTCTCAATACATCAAACTAGGCTGCGAAATGTTTGTGTAATCATAAACGGGTATGCATAAAAAGAGTAATTGGTTTAATATACTTAATGTCTACTGTGACTGATAAAGTCTAGCTAGAGTCAATGATACGAGATACTGGTGCGCATGGCATGCCGCATAGCCTAGTGCAAATCTCAAGTCTGTGCGTCAAGTATTACGTTAGAGTGAAGGGTAGCTCTCTTGAGAAACCTTAATACCGAAGTATTAAGCCTTCTCCTGGCGTACCTCAAAGACAAACAACGAGCTTAGAACAGTGCAGAATGGTATAGGTAAATAGCCCTCATTCGTGCATGCTCTACTCTCAATGGCACACAGACTAGAATTTACCCAATCAACTCCAGTTCTCAGGTATGTCGTGCAGCTTTTAACTAAAGCCAGCACCCATCGGAAACAATACCTTATAGTATCAGACTCCTAGTCTAGCATTATCTAATCCAGCAGAACACTAATAATTATAGGAAGCGGTACTGAACAATATGAATGCCAACCAATGCTTCGTGATCAACTTATCTTAACAACTAACATACATGGGTTATATCAGACCTTAACGCACAATACAACTGGCCAGCTTTAAGCTGAGTATGCAGAGTTAACCAGAGGGGGTATAATGTTAATAAAAGGTGGTGAAATATATGGAAAATGAGAGAGATAGGCAGAGGAAAAGGTTCTCAGGTGCAGTGAGGGGAACAGATATCAAAGGGATAAGAGGGATGCGTTCTAGAAACCAGATCTGAGGGAGATAGTAGCAAGAGAGCTGTATATATACTAGCACTAGCTCGCACCACGTAGACAAAGCGTAACAATTCCTTCAGCCAATGGCAAAGAAGCCAGCCAAACATGACATCACCAAGCATGGTAAAAAACTCCTCCAACCAATCCCCAAGAGGCCAGCCAGCTGTGACGTCATCGAACATGGCAAAAAACACTGCGCGCCTCCTCTCACTCTGTTCTACTCTCTCTCTCTCTCTCTCAAATCCTATCATTACTACTTAATGATAAAACATATACTTTGCAATTAAATATATAAAGCCTTGACATGGGCGAACACAAAAAGCCTTTCTGGACTGCCCATGACACGAGCTTTCATATGAAATAAAGCACACAATAATACATCAACTGTAGCCACATCCACTGCCCTGGCGATCCTAGCGAGTCACTGTAGGACAAGCCATGCGGTTCTAACGGAGTGGTTAACGTCACAGAGTGCACTAAGGTGATTAATTACTTTGAGAGAGAGAGAGAACGAGGAGTGGGAGTAAATATATTTAAAATGCTCGCATAAAATACCTGAAGCTGATTAGAACATATCTACCCTTAACGGAAGTCAGGATAAAGTTAGATATAATTATACAGTTTAATTAAAGTCATAAAGTATATGTTCATATAATAATGTATTTCACTATAATTACAGTTTATCCAACACTAATGGAGGTAAGATGAAATCCCACAGTCATTTCACTCAGAGGTGTTGCACCCACAAGTAATTTTATCAATTAAACACTCGAGTCAATGTATTTGATGAAAGGTCGTGCTTTTAATAGTATCCTGGGTTTTGTAAGATTGTCAACCTATGATAGGCTTTATTAAATTGCGAAGGAAGCCATACATTTTATCAATTTAACCTTGCTTGGTTGACCGACTGTACAAAGATACATTATTAAGTAGTTAATGGCGTAGAGTAATAGTTATCCTATTATTATGGCTATATTTACATTCGAGTTTCGTTAACATTTACCGTTATTATTCACGTTACGATCCATCTGCATACATTTGCGGGTAAATTACAATACATTACTTGTTTTACTTAATAAACAATTGTTAGTTAAGTTTGATAGTAAACATATAATGTGATAATAGTATCACTACAATAAATAAGCTGACCGTGGTCTGTAAATACTGTATATAATATTATATGCTACCATCTTATGACCGAAGCAACGAAGATATTGAGGCTTCATTGGCTAACTCCTTTATTGTCTTACCGTTCCTTGTATTACCTCTGACTCTCTCAGTATCTCGCTGTCCTCTGTATTTCTTCTTAATCTCTCACTAATCTATTATCCTCTTTATTAACATTGACTCCCTCAGTGCCTTAAGGTGGTGTATTGTAGTCTGGCATCTTCAAAATGTAAGTTATATCAGAAATCAGCCACCTAACATAATATATTTTCAGACTAGTTTCCAATTCCAATGTGACCAAACTAAAATGAGTACGAGACAAAACTTGCTCATCGAAAATTGTCGGCAAAAGCGCTCGTGTGACACTGGCTTTACTCTCCTCTGCAATATCCCCGACTCCGTCAGTGTATTACTGCCTGTTGTATTACTACAGACTTTCTCAGTGTCTTATTATCGTCCGTATTGTATTACCTCTGATCGTATCCCTCCATATTGCTCTCTACAACCTGGGAAATGTTCGCTCTCTCACGATCCTTATTCAGGTTATAATAACTTATTTCTCTGTACCTGATACTTTTCAACTAACTGTTTTAATACTCTCTATTTCTGTATTTGTTAGCGTACGTCTTGTAAGCATAATTAGTTTTTCATTATAAGTATTATTTAATAATGCAACATTTTAGCCACCAGTATATACATTCCTGATCTAATCTTAGCATATCTAAGGATAAACAAGATGTATGTTAGGATTAATTAGGTGTGTGTGTGTGTGCAAAATACTTGTTGACGAAAACAAAGGAAGCCAATTTTGAGAGAGAGAGAGAGAGAGAGAGAGAAAGAGAGAGAGAGCGAGAGAGAGAGAGAGAAGGGAGAGGATTGGTCAGGGGAACAAGAGGAGGGGAGGTATATTGGTGGGGTGAGGGGAAGGGTTGAGTTGATATTTGACGTGCAAAGATCACACACACACACACACACACACACACACACACACACACACACACACACACACACACACACACACACACACACACACACACTTACAGCCACCCACACACACACACAGTCACACACTACTTTCCCTGGTCGTGAAGACTAGGCGTACGGTCCGGACGGTGTTTCCGTGCTGACTCCCTGCCTAGGCAAACTCTTTCGTCTCTGTCTCTCCTCTAATGTTTTCCCATCTTGCTGGAATTTTGCTCTCACTAAACCTGTCCCAAAGAAGGGTGACCGCTCTCAACCCTCCAACTCTCGTCTACTTGCTCTCATCTCTTGTATCTCTAAAGTTTTTGAAACTATTCTTGCTTCCAAATTTCTTAAGCATTTCTCTTCCCATAATCTACTCTCACATCGCCAGTATGGCTTCCTTAACACCTTATTGGCGGGCTAGGCGGTCTATTTATATGTACCGCCCAGCGGGGTGTTTTTAGCCAAAATAGGGCTGTTTACGTGATCATTTTCATGCCTAAATAAGACCCAGAGCGTAAAACAAGCATCTATCTCTGAAAGGGCATAAACAGAGCTTTCCAATGACACCACAACGATCCTTGTATGACCGCTAGTTTTCTTGCAACAACCGCGCAACACGAGTGCAAAAACCATGTAATTCGGTACTTTCCCCATACATTTCAGTATGTAGCGAGTGTGAGAGGGTGGAGGAGGGTGGGATTCGTGTCAGTAGGCCCGCCGTGGTGGTCTGGAGCAGTCATACGCTCGCTACTCTCCTGCCACCACTTGTCTCTCTCTCAGCAACATTACGTGCTGAAATTGCCACACGACCTATGTCGCGCGCCGCCACATAGTCCAAATTTATTTAACTCGACTTATGTTGCGGGCCGCCAATAGAGGGTTAAAGGTCGCTCTAGTGGTCTTCTTTCATATCTTACTAACTCTTGGTCATCCTCCTTTTGGGACTTCGACAAGACCTTTTCTATTGCACTAAACATATCGAAGGCTTTCGATAGAATCTGGCGCAAATCTTTTATTTCTAAACTACCCTCCTTCGGTTGCTATCCCTCCATATGTGCCTTTGTCTCTAATTTCCTTTCGGGCCATTCCATAGATGCGGTTGTGGATGGCCATCGCTCGTTTCCTCATCCTATCAACTCCTGTGTTCCTCAGGGTTCTGTCCTATCTCCTATTCTCTTTCTAATTTTCATAAATTATCTTCTCAACTATTACCTCCAGTCCCATCCATTCATCCACAGATGACTCTACCTTACACTACTCAATTAGTTTTCCTGAATGCCCCAGCCAGCCATCCTTCAAAGAAAAACGTAATGAAGCCATGCAACAGCGTTGGTGGCGGATTCTGAAAAGAAATAGCAGCGGGTAGTCAAAGAGTTTGGTGTGGTTTGTGGGAGCAGAAAACTGAAGGTGAACATCAATAAAAGTAAAGTAATGGTGTGTAATAGGGGTGATCGTAGGGTAAATCTAGATGTGAGGCCGGATGGGGGAATATTGAAACAAGTAGAGTGTTTTATCTAGGAGGAACGATAAGCAGGAGTGGAGGTATGGAAATGGAGGTAAAACAGAGTGAGTGAAGGAAGGAAGGTTTTCGGAGCAATGGGAAGTATGTGGAAAACGAGAAATCTCGGAATGAAAGTAAAAAGTGCATCAAGGAATTATTGTGCCAACAGTGATGTATGGGGTTGAGACATAGGCTCTGAATGAAAAGGAGAGAAAAAAGCTGGATGTGATGGAAATTAGTTGCTTGAGGAGTATGTGTGGAGTTACTCGTAGAGACAGATTGAGGAATGAAGAGATACGTAGGAGAGTGGGGCAGCAGGAACATTTGTCAGTTAGAGTGGACAGAAGGGTGCTGAGCTGGTATGGTCTTGTTGAAAGAATGGAAGATGAAAGGCTTACAAAGAGAATATGTGAGTCAGATACAAGGGGAGATAGAAGGGCAGGAAGAACCCCATTGAGATGGAGAGACTGTGTATGACAAACTTTGGCGGATATAGGAATGAATTTAGATCAGACAAGGGAAGTGGTAATAAACAGGAATGAATGGAGAATGCTTGTGAATAGATGAGTGAACACGTGGTCATTAGGGGGAAGGGGTCGGGCGCAAGTTGGACTAGATCTTAGTCCATCAGGCGCCTGGCCGGGGAAGACATTTTATATGAAGGGTGCGCCTGGAAGTGTGGTGGGCGGGCTTGTGAATTTGTATTTCGTTTTTGTGTGTGAATTGTTTTCTGTTGTGCTTTGTGTTGTCCCTATTCTTGATCTGTCTTGAGTCGGTGGGGATTGGGCCTGAGCATATAGATAGATAGATAGAAGAGGGACATGCAGACGTTTAACTTTCACGTATGCTTCGTAGACTGAAACAGCAAATACAAAAAGTAAATAAATACATTAATAAACAAAAGAAATACAAAACAAAAACGATAAGAAGAAAGGTAGTATAGTTTATTGGAGTATTCAATTATTATATTTTATACAAATAGTTGAATGTTCCGACATGTTCTTTCGAATATATATTGAATGTAATATAGCCTATACCAAAGACAATACAATAATACTGTTTATGTCCATACTATTTCACGAATCTATATAGTATTGAATATTGGTTTACTGATGTTTTTATTAATAACACATATGTTTAAAGGGTGACCGGTCAACTCAACCAGTAGACAATTTCACCCAGTAGCTCTCAACCAGTACCAAATCAACCAATACGGTTAGGTTAGGTTAGGTTAGTACTATATTTTGGCACTGGTTTGGTTCGTCTGGGTTAATTTGGCACTGGTTGAGAGCTAATGGTTGAAATGGTCTACTGGTTGAGATGACATGGAACTAAAGGGAAGTTATGTGTTCTTCATCATATTGTCTATCAATATTTATGATGCAGACCGTCTAGTTTTTGTGACCCACACGCTGGCAACGATACACATTTCTGACTTTGCAACATGTAATTTGGTTGCATTTTACGACCTCACCCGACTGGAATTTAAGGGAGCCCACCTAGCTTTTGTTCTCATTCTCTCCCTCTCTCTTTGGCTTGTATCCATTCGGCCCCATTCAGCCTACTGTTTTAAGACCTTTACCCCCATCCAGGTGTCAATATTTTCCTGGCGAGCGGCAGCGAGCCAGCATAAATGTGTTTGTGTTTTGACAGCAAGCTAAATTTGTACATTTTTCGATAGAAAAATGTCCCCGGCGAAGCCGGATTCTCCATACAATGCTGGCTCGCTATCGCTCGCCAGTAACAAATTGACACCTGAATGTGGATAAACGTCTTAAAACAGTTGGCTGAATGAGGCCTAATGGATACAAGCCATGGAAATAGAGAAAAGTAGAGAAAGATGAGAAAAGCCGGTGCCCCCCCCCCCATAATAAGCCGGTCCCCCCCCCCCCCCCCATAATAAGTCATGTTTATTGTTATGTTTTCTTCATCATATTGTCTATCAATATTTATGATGCAGACCGTATAGTATTTGTGACCCACACGCTGGCAACGGTACACATTTCTGACTCTTGCAACATGTAATTTGGTTGCATTTTACGACCTCATCCGACTGGAATTTAAGTGTATCATCAAATGAAACTTTTTTTTTTTTATCGACATTTTGGAGACCAAGCGTTTTGGAATGATGATGGAGTCGGCTGTAAAATTCGCGTTTCCAATATCAAACACATAGACTGTAGCAAAAACTGGTACTCATGAAATGTATGTATTAACTTAAATTTAATGTGTTCTGTAATCATTCAAGTTAGTGAAGTTTTCTTAAAGAGAGATGGGGAGATTCTGTATGTATTTGCTTATTAATTTATATATATATATATATATATATATATATATATATATATATATATATATATATATATATTTATATATATATAATATTATATACTATTATTGTTTAGTGTCCTCCCTAGACCTCCTTCAAGATTCAGACAAATACCCACCAAGAACCCCTTTCGAGATAAATGTGTGTACTTGTTTTCGGCCAAAGTCCGATTCCTTCTAAATTGTGGGCTCGCTTTCGCTCGCAAGGTAAAACCTCAATTCTTAAATGACATACAAGGTCTAAAAACACCAACCTAATGGGGCAAACGTCTTAAAGTCTCAAGACCAACGGGATTAAATGCGAGGGTGAATGGGATGAAGAAAAATACCCCTTTAATATGTTCAACTGATTATATGTTAAGTCAAAAACGGTTTGTTAGTCTACTTGATCTATACTGCATACTCAGGTTCACAGTGTAAAGGCATTTGTGGGAGGCCGAGTGAAAGCCGATATCATTCCAGCACAATTCTGGTCTAAAAACTTAAGAGATAAAGTATACAGTATAAAAAGTGTCATCCTTTATATATATATATATATATATATATATATATATATATATATAATATATTTGACTTATTTCACTCACTCGTATCCTATTGTTGCTCAACATTATTGTCTTGTTAGAGCTCACTATGTCACATGTCCTTACGTGCAACATGGAAATCATTATTGGAAAGTAATGAGTGTCATTGAATATTTTTAATTCTATCTGTTCGTGCTGATCCACTTTAATGTTGTAGCTTATAATTATTCAAAAATGATTGCATAATTCTTTAAAGGTGACATGGATGATTAACCTGAAGATGGACTGAGAGAAGTCCGAAATATATATATATATATATATATATATATATATATATATATACAGTATATACTGTATATATATATATGTATATATGCATACTGCACTATATGCATAGCTTGCTTACTGGTAAATTTAAGTTAGTGGGCACAATGAAATGCCAAAATTAAATAAAGCATGTATTAAGTCCTAGCACAATATACATATGTTAATGGCATGTAAATATGCTCATTGTAATATTCTGAAATAAGACAAAAACAAAATAATAAATTTGTGAATATATCTTTCCCAAATCCAGTTATAAGGTACATAACTATTTTTCACTTAGTGGAATGTGTGTGTGTGTGTGTGTGTGTGTGTGTGTGTGTGTGTGTGTGTGTGTGTGTGTGTGTGTGTGTGTGTGTGTGTGTGTGTGTGTGTGTGTGTGTGTGTGTGTGTGTGTGTGTGTGTGTGTTGTGTGTTGTGTGTGTGTGTGTGTTGTGTGTTGTGTGTGTGTGTTGTGTGTTGTGTGTGTTGTGTGTGTGTTGTGTGTGTGTGTTGTGTGTGTGTGTGTGTGTTGTGTGTGTGTGTGTGTGTGTGTGTGTGTGTGTGTGTGTGTGTGTGTGTGTGTGTGTGTGTGTGTGTGTGTGTGTGTGTGTGTCATTCTATTTTGATGAAAGTTCCAGATATTCGAAGTATTGGTTGCTACAATTACAGAACTATAATTCAAAGTTTGTTATTCTTCTAGTATACATGCATCATTTCAGATTGTAATTTTGTAACTATTAATAACGTATGTATAGTGTTATAAGTGTGACCTATATTTGATACCAGGAACCTTATTATTGTCTAACATGAGATAGATTGATTGTTCTCGAATTTAGGTTTTGTTCACATATTATATTATTTTCATGTATTGGATGTATATGTATTCTCAATACATATAATGTTTTCCTTAATCCAATTCCTAAGGTTACTAAAAATAACACATCATTTTTGTATATTTTTATTTGATAGTGACAGATAACCTGAATGTAAAGGCGATAGTAGGGTTGGGTGGTGGATGATAACGACCGTGTTTGATGGAAGAGCAATAATGGTTTGGTAGTTTTCACAGGTATGTCACGGTAGCCTTGTCCGTTTCCTAGTCATTCAGGTGTGACTTTAACCTCATGACACAGGGACAAGTGGCTTAATTCTCCACTTTTGGTAATGCACTATATTAACGAAAATTAGGGGGTTGTGTGAAACAAGCCCTGGCAAAATATCATACTGATCCAACTAAGTTATTCCCATAAAACAATGCAACACGGTCTCTGAAACCCATAGTAGGTGTCGATTCTTTCCTGTCAAGCGATAGTGAGCCTGTAATTTATGTGGAAGCAGCCTCCAGCCGGAAATTTTGTCTAACGAAAAATTTACAAATTGATCTTGAAAGGGGTCTAGGGGGTGTAATTTTTTGCTTGATGGAGGTCTAGGGAACAAACTAAAAACCTTTCTTTAACCTGCCTTCCCTTAGAAAGTGCACTGAAAATTTCAGACCAGTTGTCGATATTTTTACATTATTTAGTTAAGGTGTAGCTACGTTAGTTGCCATCTCTCTCTCTCTCTTCTCTCTTCTCTCTCTCTCTCTCTCTCTCTCTCTCTCTCTCTCTCTCTCTCTCTCTCTCTCTCTCTCTCTCTCTCTCTCTCTCTCTCTCTCTCTGTATGTACGTGTACGTATGAGTTGCATGTTGAATATTAGGCATTTTCTCTTTCCAAATGTAGAAGCAAATTATCATATATGCATTGGAGAATAGATCACTCTTATTATGCTGCAAGCTCTATGTTCAAATTGTGTGTGATTGCGTGCGGGCGAGTGTGTGCATGTGTCAGAATATTTGTCTTAACAGTCTTTACTCTGTCGTTAAGCTATATGTGTATTATATGGAAATTATGACTTCTATTTATTGTGTAAGTGTGTGTGTTGCGTGTTATATGCATTTGTATTTGTCGTACAATCACACACATTTGGCCGTGTAGATAAAACTACTATTAACTAGAGAGGCACTTGTGAGAGCAGAGCGCGTATCTCCCCCTGCGATTGCGGTGGTATGGGCTCTACTAATCGCCTTCTTAATGGAATAACTTCTTAATTAGCACATATCCTATCTGCCCACAAAATCGCGCGATCATCAGTTCTTAACTTTGTGAGCCTTCTACGCTGGGAGAGGTATGCGCTCTTCCGATCACCTCCTTAAGGGTGGATGTTCCGGTTTTCTGGACCACTTTCTCCCTCATGTTTAGCCCCATTAGTTTTCATATGTTAAGATGTTTGCCCCATTATTTAGTCGATTTTAAGACCTTTCGCCCCATTTATTCGTCAATATTTAGACTTTTCATGCATTTAAGTGTCGATTTTTTCCCTGGCGAACGATAGAGAGCCTGTAATGTTGGAAGAATCGGCCTTCGTCCAGGACATTTTTCTACCGAAAAAATATACAAATTAATCTAGAAGGGGGATCTAATGGATGTTTTTTTTTTTTACATTTGATGGAGGTCTTGGGAGAAAACTTGACAAAATAATGAATACATGCAAAAATCGCCCAAAAAGTGAACCATCTACCCTTAACTGAATCACTTCTTTCTTGTCACATATCCTATCACATATCCCACTAACTTCGGTAATTGATTCTAGACTTTGTGAGATACCTTGTTTATAGACAAACCGGCAAGCGGAGGCAACAACATAAACTCCGTCAAACGTTGATAGGGGAGGTAATATAACACATATTGCTAAAGTGCATGCTTTATTTTTTGTTGACACCGATCGAACGCGACACTTTCTACATTATTCATTGATAACATTATTCCAATCAACTTTCGCTTTCCTTTCTTCCTTTTTTACATTCCAACCCTTTACAATTCCCTTCAACTACCTTCTCTATGGAATACAATGTAAATAAAACAAACAAAACATAAATAATTAAACAAATATATACAAATATCGCACTATTATGGCATTACCTTTTCTCATGTTCCCGGAGGGTTCATGAATGTCAGTGTATTTCTAGACTACCAGTTAACTCATTATGTACCGGCGATGACCTTTTAATATTATTGTAGCTATATTTAGACGATTGGTCCAGTTTAAGAAGGAATAATCTGAAGGATCTGTGGTAGTAAAAAGGGTTAGTTAATGAGATACTTAGAAGCCTGTTAATTGCTGGAGGTCCTTTTTAAACTGAATACAATTGTTTGGAAGTAGTCCGAATAAAGTTAAAAAGACGTCGCCGGTACAGAAAGGGTTAATCCATGCTCACACCCTTCTCCCCTTCCTCCCGCCCCCCCCCCCCTCCCCCATCCCCCACACACCTTCCACGGCCAGGTAATGTTTACACCGGAATACACTTTGTTTTGGTAAAAATATACTAATACTCAAGCCATAGCTCTAATGGAAAGCTTTTACCAGGATGCTAACAACTATGTGTAGTGCTGAGAGTTGTTTTTATGCAGGTTTACTTATAGCATCTTTCCAACCAACTCACATTATGCATTATTACAACAACAACAACAACTACTACTACTACTAATATTAAAAGACTCCGAAATTATAGTCCTGTTATGCAGTCATCTTGCCTCTTAATATGTTTTAAATACATATTCTATAATCCATCCTACCCAGGGTTTCTTATGATGTAAGACAATTTGAGTTTCGGAAAACAAATCTCTACAACTGATGCTTGTTGTTCACTAAATAAAATGTCTAATTACTCTAAAAATAAAGACAGTGGTAACATAACATTCATAGATCTCTCAAAAACGTTTGATACAATTGACCATTTATATTTAATTTTGATTTAGACGATATTATCAAAGAAATATATAAAATGGATCATGGATGAATGCTTGAATTGACCATAGTTAATATAATGGTCTAAGCTAATGATATTGCTCCCATATTGAACGATAAAGCTGTTATGGATTTTGTTTGTGTTAAATTAAGCTGTCTCATGATTTAGAAGAAAAAAAAACACGGTTTGAAAATGAATAAGAACAAAACCTAATGTATGATTGTTCAAAGAAACATGTTGAAACTTAATTATGTCATATTAATGTTGGGAATTATATTATCTTGAGCTCGTAGATCATTATATGTACCTCGGGCATATCAAACACAAGTATTTGTAGGATGAGGGTGGCATTGAATTCAGATTTAATACGTTTTACACAAGTTTTAACGCTATTTTACGGAATTTTAGACATGTGAACACTGCCACATTGTGTTTCTATTTGTCTTATTGTATGCCAGAGTATGAACTCTCTTTATGGAATAATGATAATTACAAACAGTATATCAGGTTGCCTTTTCTAATTATTTTAGGCTCATGAGTGGGGCACCATGCTATGGCTGTAGTCATAGTGCGGCGGAAGAATGTGGTCTACTACTGCTTCCCCATCACCTTGCACTTACACAAGCTCAATACTATTTTAGAATTATACACTCGATGCCCGATTATTTCTCTAAATCTTCCATATTTACAGGAAGAATATTTCAACTCATATACTGTATGTATAAGCTTCTTGCAGATAAATACAACTACATTTTTATGATTTTAATACAGTTACATTCCGGATTATGTGGGTGCAAGATAATGGGGAACGTAGTGCACCCGTACCAATCTTGGCCAGAACATGAATTATTTATTTATATCAGTGTTATTAGATAATTATAATGTTTCTCATAGGTTTCAATGTACTCATATACTGTGCTGTACTGTATATATCTTCTCTTGTTTTTATTTATCTCGAGCTTGTATTCGCTGGGAGATACATTGATGTAATATATGTTATTGTGTAATGTATATTATGAAATAAAGTGTACTGAACTGAACTAAACTACTACCACTACTATAATTGGTACAATCACTACTACTACTCGTATAGATTTTCTGAAGTAGGATAGTGAAACTGGAGAGGCCCACATAATACATGATAAACGTCCTACTGTATTATAAAATATCTCAAATACACTTACATTGTAACTCTGTAAGCACATCGTCTAGCCTTGTGTGTTGCATTAATTAATTAACGTCATTAAATATGAATACATTTGCATGTGTGTATTTTAAGGTTTTATAATATATTCTCTAATAAATTGATACTGTAAAACCTTTTCACTATATTGACAACAGTTGGTAACAAGCTTCAATTAAAAATATGCCATTATTTTATATTACACCAATTAGTTTCTTATTGCTTGTGTATTATTCGTGTGGAAAATGGTATATGCAATGGTCATTATATACAATAATGTTCAATCATTCAATCCAGCAGGTATCAAGCTTATTAATTATTACAATTAGGGGCAAGTTTACAAAAAATCATGAATAAATGCATACATACAGAGAAAGAGAGAGAGAGAGAGAGAGTGAGATGAAAACTCGTGGAAAATACTATTACGAATAATCCACTTACTAAACTTTCAACACTTTATTATAACTCCATCTAACTTGAAGTGGATATATTAAACTACCGGGTCAGACATATGATTTCAATATAACTTTCAGCAAACACACACACACACACAGTATATATATATATATATATATATATATATATATAGAGAGAGAGAGAGTGAGAGAGAGAGAGAGAACTTTGCACATTATATGTAATGTTTTCTGAAACAGTATTATTATTTATGTATTGTGTTAGCATTGGAATATGTAAACTCAAGCGTGAGGGTTTTATTGCATGTGTTTAGCCATCTGTAAGTGTAATGTTTTATGCATTATCTGTTCTACCATAATATATATTATATTATTTCTAAGGTGTCGACAAATTTACTTATCCTCAATTATAGATTAATCGGTTAATATATGGATTTCGTAGCGAAATATGGAGTTAATTATGGAAACTTGTTGAAATTTAGATGCACAGCAGTTTCTTAATTTTAGTTTATTAAATATCGAGAAATCAGCTGATATGGGATTGAATTTTCCGCCAAATTTAAAGAAATCGACTATAGCAGTGTGTAATAATCTGGTTGTTATTCTTATTGATCGGAATTAAGATTATTTGTATATAGTGCAAAGCAACATCTAAATACTAATACGTAATTCTATAAACATTGTACAGCAAACCATTTATCTAATTATGGTAGTATGTAACAAAATTCTTCCATATGTCATACAATTTAGTTGGTAATGCAAGCCATGTGTGAACAACAAAATGTATGTGGAGAGGGGGGAGGAATTCGCACTAGATCAAGTTTAGCATACTTTAGGATTAATTAAGGTAATATTACCAGGTAACTCAGAACCTGATGCACGGGTCCTCGAAAGGTCATGAGTAATAGCACTAATGAAACTGCTAGGTAGCTGGCAGTCTGTGCAAGGCAAAGAAGGCAGAGATTCTGAAGCGACGCACTCATCGGTGGCTTACGGATTGCAGTAACGAGCGACTTGGTTACACACACATCAGAGCGTCTATATTCATGAAGAAGAGGAAGCATTCTCGCTAGAGTCGGGTAGATTGCTGATGGGTGACACAGCTTTAAGCTCGCGTCTTGGTAATCCGGGAACTGCGATAAGCCTTCTGGCATGTCTAGCCGACGGCGATAAGTTTCCACAAGCGAGATTTTCAATCACATACAAAAAACGCGCCAACAGGCCTAGGTGGCTGAAAATTAGATAAGTAATAGGTGTACATGGGAGTCTTATCGAAAGTTCCCATGTAAACCTATTACTTATCTAATTACAGGGTCTCTCTTTTTATTAATTCGTATATATTATATACGAACTAATACAAAGAGAGACCCTGTAATGAGCAGAGCCTTACAAGCACCGATCGATAGCAAAGGGAGGGAGGGAGGAGAAATTTCTCCCTCTGTCGCTCCCCTCTCTCACTCCCGACCCGCTTATAGGTTGACATGCTTTATTCTTCCTCTAAATCTATTTTCTGGATACTAATTCTTCACATGTGTCTTGTGGTGCAACAATATTGTGTTGAATGTGAGAAGAGTGATCACTCTTGAGGGCAGTGGGAGGACCACTCATGACCTGGAGGCGTGCATGGACTAAGGGATGAGCTAGTTCTGTCTGTAAGTCTTATATTTATTAAGTAATATCGTTCTTAACAATAATATCTGCCAAATGAAAATAATGAAAGCATGTGATCCTTCCAGGATCCGAACCCAGGACACCACATACAGAACTTGCATTCTCTTTCCATTGATTAATAAGAGATGTCATAGACTTCCCATGTTTTAATTATATATACAGTATATATATATATATATATATATATATATATATATATATATATATATATATATATATATATATATATATATATATATACAGTATATTGTCCTATGTTTCTTAAATGACAACGAAATGTGATTAACCTTTCTTATTTCTGACAAAATATACCAGAAATGTAACTTCTGCTCGAGGATTACCATCATGAGTTGATAAGAACTTTCCCGACGGCAACAACAAATGCCACATAAGGTCACGATAAACACTTAAACATTGTGGTGTAAGCCAATCTATCCATATTGTACAATAGTAATAGTTCGTCAAGTAAAATAATTTGACTAATCTAGCTTAGCTTTACCAGTGAGTTGGGTTCCCTTTTAAATTATCTGTTTAAGGGGGAGGTATTTGCTGTTTTCCTTCATGTTTAGTCTCATTAGCTTTGAGATTTTAAGACGTTTGTTCCAACAGTTTGGCGATTTTAAGGCCTTGCGCCTCATTTCATTGTCAACATAAAGACAATTTGGGCCAAGTGTGTTTACAGGGTGTTTTTAAGCTTGATGGAGGTATAACAATAAACTATAAATTAATACATAAACCAAAAAGTAACCACTACCCCGTTAATGACAACATGTTGTCAGCACTGCGAGTAATGTTGTTTGGCGATTTTAGAAAGCTCAATCTCGTAATGTTAGTGTTTGTGTGTAAGAGCATGTGAGTATCTGTATGTATTTTGTGGCCGATTATTGACTCCAAATAAAACAAAATAAGAATACACAGATAAAAAACTACAAGTATAAATAGGCAATGCTATATTGATACAACAAGACATGCATAATTATGTAAATGATGTGCATATATAATTATGAAGAGTTAATATTGAGTGAAAAATTCCAATCATAGGAAAAAATACATTATGAACAATTGATGTTCATGTTTCCATATGGGGGCAGGCATGCATATGCAAGTTTCACTAAGCGGAAACATTTTAAACGATTACAATGCAAATGTGTATGTACTGAACCAAATCAACTCTATACTGAAATGTGCAATGTTATATGAATGTTTGAAATAATTGACTTGTGAATGAGTGCTTAAAGCAATGCAATCACAATCACATATATTCGGAATTAAATATACTGAACTCATAATTCTTGAAAAAGCAGGAGACTCTATTATCATATGTTGAATATTTTTATTAATTGAAAAGTAGTGCGCACATGTGAGCCAGAGTTCATATATATATGTGTGTGTGTGTGTGTGTGTGTGTGTGTGTGTGTGTGTGTGTGTGTGTGTGTGTGTGTGTGACACCGATACATGTAGTACAATCAAATAGGAAAACATATATAGAATGTACGTGATTTTCAGGAGTTGACAACATGACAGTAGGAGCTAACGTCAGAATTTATGCTTTTCATTTTAATTTGATACAATCATGCATTTTACGATTATATTATTATTATTATTATTATTATTATTATTATTATTTTTTGTATTTATTATTATTAAATATATTATTATTATGTATATTATTATTATTAATAGTAGTACCGGTAGTAGTATTAATTTTAGTATGTTTGTGTTATTTATTATTATTATTATAATTATATGGGAGGAAGAGAGCAATTCTTCTTCTCTGGAGCAGAACAAAAGATTACTATTGCTAAGTACATATTTGTTGAAACGGTTTAACAAAATGTTGTGGCCAGGAAGCGCTTCTGTCTGCAATAAATATAACGTATTAATGTTGTTGCATTGCAATTTCAGGTCACCATTACATTGATTCTGCCTTTCAGAGCAGTGACTCTGCCTCTGCATGATGTACATGCAGGACAAGCCTTTCAATCATGACCATTTTGAGTTTAATAACGCATGATTTGTGTGGCATCATGAATTATTCGTTAATAGTTAACTCAATGTATCTACCTAAACGTATACCATTGTTCAGGTTTTGCTTGTGTCTACCTCGTCTCTCTCTCTCTCTCTCTCTCTCTCTCTCTCTCTCTCTCTCTCTCTCTCTCTCTCTCTCTCTCTCTCTCAATTAACGTAAGTGGGACTGGATATGCTTTAAAAATTAAATCAGTAATGACTCATAATTCTTATGATCTTTCTTGCTGTAATGATATTCATATTAAGTGCAGTGTTGTGTTCCTCAGAGTGGTAATAGTGCTAGTAACTCAGCTGACCACATGGGCACATATACTGTAATACAAATATATCTGAACTTAAGCTACTGTCACACGAACGTTTTTTGTTCCGTCAACTTTCTATGAGCAAGTGTTTTCTCGTAATATTTCGGGATATCTTTGCACTTGTATCGGCAACTAGACTGGAGATTGATTTTTTGTATTTTCCTTTTACCAACGAACTGACATAAGTTAGAATATATAAACTTGGGGTAGGTATTACATTCATGATAGCTTAGTAGCGAGTAAAAGCTTGGGTTAACTTAAGGGGGGATCACCTGTTTTGTTTTCTCGTTCTCTCCTTTTTCTCTCTTTCTCTGGCTTCTAACCATTTGGCCCCATTCAGCCAACTGTTTTAAGATGTTTTTCCCCATCCAGGTGTCGATTTCTTCCTGGGGAGCGATAGCGAGCCAGCATTGTATTGAGAAATCCGGCTTCGCCGGAGATATTTTTCTATCGAAAAATGTACACATTTAGCTTGCTGTCAAAACTAAAATATATATATATATATGTTGGCTCGCTACCGCTCGCCAGGAAAATATTGACACCTGAATGGGGGTAAACGTCTTAAAACAGTAGGCTGAATGGGGCCGAATGAATACAAGCCAAAGAGAGAGGAAGAAAAAGAGAAACAAAGCGAGGTGGGCTCCCTTAAGGTATGGTGTTGTTAGACAATCTACGATGTGCGTAAATCAACTCATTTTGGATTACGGTTAATGTTTTCCATGGAAATTGTATCTGATCACCTAATGAGTTCCTTGGGTGTTAATTTGATTTGCCATGTTTGTGTTCATAAGCTCGTGGGAGTTCCTGGAGTTCTGGGGGTTTGAGACATGGGATGCATCCTGTACTGCAGACAATTTTGATAAAGCTTTAACCCCTTCTGTACCGGCGTTGTATTCTGTATTTGATTACAGCTATATTTAGACAATTTTATGAAGCTAAGGAAGGATCTATGGTAGTTAAAAGGGTAGGTTGAGACAGTTTTCAGCCGTATTATTGCTAGAGGTCCTTCTGAAGCTGAATTACATCGTCTAATAGTTGCCAGAATGTGATGAATAGGACGGCCCCAGTACTGAATGGCTTAAGTTATAGGGATGTCTCGTGCTATACGTTTCATCAATTATGCGCAAGACAGACATGCACGTAAGCAATCGGATTGACTGATTGACTAAAGTTTTGTTTTTAAGTAATGCAAAACAGTGCGCAACGTACGTATTATTCTGTATATGGCTTCAGTGAAAACAAAATGCAGATACTGGTTATGGATTAACGTCTGCGGGTTATTTTGGGGGTACGTTTATCTTACAAATATGTTAGTAAAATCAGTCTTATGATTATGATCGAATTCATTGATTAAATATTTTAAACGTGACTCAAGCATTGCAATGGTTATTTGGATTTTGAATGTGGCAGTAAGAAAACAACACGCAACACTATTAATCAGATGTAGACTGGTTTCAACTATTTATTCTTAATGTATTTATTCGCGCCTAATATTAATACAATATGTCTTCTGTATCTTCACTGGGGATTAAAAACAAAACATATGGCTGTTTGGTAATCTTGAACTCACACAAGTCCCACACTAACATCATCATTACCGGGAGTTAGGTCATTACACAAGTTGGTCAACAGGGAAAGTTGTATAGCGGCCTGGTTACTGCCACACCAGGACGGATACGATATCTCTATAATTATATCTATTGTAAATTTATGGTTACCACTATATTCATATTATATTATTATATATAATTCGTGTCTCTCAGGTAGCCTTGTCTTGTAAGCCTATGCCAAGTTTTGTCCAACATTGTATTATATCAAATCATACAAAAAACATCTACTGTATACATAATCGAGATGCATTACAACTCTGTTTGGCTTTGGGAGTATTGTAAACACGTATTTGTCGTTGTTATACTAATAGACACAATATTCCAGGTCCAGGGTTTTTCATATGAATGCATGATGCAAAGTCGGAACAATAACAAGACACCAGTATACTGTATGTGTGTGTGTGTGTGTGTTGTTTTGTTTTCTTCTTTGTTTGGGGGGGGGGGGGGGGGCATACCGCAAAATCTTACTTTAGTAAATTCCCATTATTTGAACAATTGGACAAGACAAATATAAAGGGCACAACATGATTCAAGTATGTTGAGCTGTATTGTTCATGCATCCCAAATTATAATGAAATTAGTAACGCAATGACTTTGGATTTTAAGTTGATTTGGGCTGTCTTTCAAAGTGATATGCTGTGTTCCTTTGTAGACCAACATGGAGTACAAATTAAATTTAAAACGTGCCCACAAAATGAGCTTACTTAACCATATATAACAGTAGCCTAATATGTTGTTTCTGAAACGATAACTTACTGTATTTATTATTATACAACAGGTGACATATTGTAGTACTAATAGTTATCTTGTATTTATGTACACAATTCGTATCGGGTTTTGTTTTTTGTAGACAAATTGACTATTATAGTGACTATATTTGTGAAATATAAATATATAATATAAAAGTAATAACACAATATACAAGTGATATGGTTTAATGTAATTAAAGATCCTCCTTCACGTGGTAGTCAGTTATCTTTCTCTCTCTCTCTCTCTCTCTCTCTCTCTCTCTATCTCTCTCTCTCTCTCTCTCTCTATCTCTCTCTCTCTCTCTCTCTCTCTCTCTCTCGCACACACTCTCACTCTCACTCTCTCTTTCATTGTTTTTCTCCGTCTCTCCCCCTACACTTCGCCCTCTGTGGCACCTTCACTCTAGCCGAAAGACAAATAACGGAACAAAATTATATAATTCAATTTGTGATAAAACTGGTCCAGTGATCTGTTATCTCCTCACGTCTAGACCTTATTGACTCGACATATAGCAGGTGATTGAGTATGATGAAGCTTGAATTGTAACTAAACATACAATAGATAACTACATTGATAAAATAAACATTACTAAATACTTGGATATATAATAGGATCTCTGTGTTGTTTTATTTCCAGAATGTTTACTTAAACAACCAACGCGTCATGCACAAGTGTTCGAACTGACATATATATCGAAAGCGACTTCCAACTGCAAGGTGAGGCAAATGATCATGGAGACTGAAGTGTAAATGGTGCCTACTTGATTGTTTCATAGCTATTGTCAGTTTTATTATATATATATATATATATATATATATATATATATATATATATTATTATTATTATTTTTGTTTATTCTGTTAGTTTACTTCTATAAATAATGAGTTACTGATCTTCATTAACCCTTTACATATTCTATAATGCGTTATTGACTGAATTAACTAGTGAATAAGTGTTTATATTTTGAGTCATGCACCCTATATGACCAGAACTATATATTGCTGTATATTTTACCCGTTATTAGCATATATCTAAACCCATTTTTTAGATTCCGAACGTGGATAATTATGCAATAGAGTCCATGCAGCAAGTGCTAATTTGCATACACATACGTATTTTCACAAGCTATTACCACCTTCTATATATATGTTGCCTGGATATAAGCTATAGTCAGGAATAAAAAAAACAAAAAACCAAAACAAATTTCCTCTCCCTCGTATTTCTCCCACTTCACTCAATTCACGGTGTTCACGCCAGTCAACTTACACTAGGAAAACCAGAAAAAACGTGTCAATTTTAAATATATTAAACCAATCTACTCTTACACTACTCCATTAGTTTTTCAGAACGCCCCAGCCAGCAATCCCTCAATGACAAACGTAATGAAGCCAAGCGGCTCGCTTGGTGTAGTGACTAGCGTCTCGGACTTCCACCCAGAAGGCACGGGTTCGCGCCAACGCTCGGCGCATTAAAGATTTTTCACAAGCACTGAGTCGTTACCATCCCTCATGAGCAAAGGGATGGGGTAGTAGTACAGGACCCCAATGGAAATACGCCTAATCGGCCTTATTGAGCTATCCTTAGCTAGCCTAGCATGCGCTAGCTTTAAGAACTATTATTATTATTATTATTATTATTATTATTATTAAATTCTGATCTAAATACTATCTCCAATTGGGGCAGAGAAAACCTTGTTACCTTTAATGCTTCCAAAACCCGATTTCTCCATCTATCTACCCGTCAGGATCTCCCAGCGGACTCTACCTTATTCTTCAACAATACAAAAATCAATCCTTCATCTTCTCTCAATATTCTTGGTGTCTCTTTTTCTTCTGCTCTCAGTTGGAAGGACCATATTACCAGTCATGCTAAGGCAGCCTCCCAGAAGCTGGGTGTGCTCAACCGCCTTAGGGGGTTCTTTTCCCCTGCACAGTTTCTTGTTCTGTACAGGGGCATAGTGCGTCCTTGTATTGAGTATTGTTCACATGTGTGGGGAGGGTCCTCTCACACCGCTCTCCTAGACAAAGTTGAAAGGAAGGCCTTTCGTATCATTAACTCCCGTTCACTCACTAACTCTCTGCAATCTCTCTCTGTCCGCCGCAATGTTGCATCTCTCTCGCTATTCTATCGCTACTATAATAATCAGTGTTCCTCAGAGCTTTCCCAGTGTATACCACCTCCTTTACGTATGGCACGTGGTACCCGTCTTGCAACTCAATCCCACCCCTACTCTGTGCAACTCTCCAACCCAAGAGTGAAACATTACTCTCAAACTTTCTTCTACTCAACAGCTGAGCTCTGGAACTCTCTCCCAGAATCAGTCTTTCCCTCTTCCTATGACTTAAATTGCTTCAAACTCCGTGTGTCCAGGCATTTTGGCTCGAACATCCCTTGATTTTGGCCCTGTCACTCTTTCAACTATGGGAGAGGCACTCGCTATAGGAAGTTCTGCCTTTTGCCTCCCTCAATCACATAGAAAAAAAAAACTTAGCTTGTAATATTGTTTGACGATTGTAGGGTGCAGGACACACCCACTCACACACACCCACACCGCATCAAAGTTTTACAAAAGCAGTCTCCTCCGCCTCAGATAAAACTACATACATATATATTATTGGTACAAATATATACCTACGGCGCTCGTTCAACTAAGAACAAACAATTTCATATGATATCCCTATGAACGTTCTGGTTAACAAGTTTATGTTATTCTGTTTATATTGTCTTTTCCCCGATACATTTTTTATTTTAACGCTGTTATTTATGCTATGCTTAATTGCACATCATTTTATAATTAAACGTACTTCGATGAATTAGGTATATAGAACATTGCAATCGTCCATATATTTGCGTCACTACAATTGTATTTAGTATTTAATTCGTGATGAATACCAGTAAAACCAATAACAACATTGTTCCATCAATGTATAATAACAATGGGTTTTAGTTAAATATGTGTTGCGCCTTCTCTCAATACCACAGTACCCTTTCCGTTTCCTTATTTACCTATTGAATACGAGATAAATTTCGTGACTAGAATGAAATCGATTATTGACAGTAAGACTATTGTATAGCATTTTTAATTTAGCAAAGGTGATCTCCGTAGTTCATACTACCGATACCAACACAATAGTATAATGCATGCCAGATGTAAATATGAAAATGTCATCGTACTTATCCGTTGCATATTCACTGATAGTATTATCTATGAATGTGTTGCAAATTTAAATTGTATTTTATTGAGCTTCTCTGCACCCTAATAGCTGGTCCATGGTGTGTTAAGCTGCGGACGGTGGGATATGATACACTCTGGATGTAACGTTCAGATGTAAGATGAACATTAAACATTTTATGAATAACAACGTTCGGTAAACTCGCCCTTGCAATTTCGGTAGCAAAATAATAATGCAGTATACAGATGTATATACCTTTAGGACAATGGTATAATTTTGGAACTTAATAATTCTGGTTTACCTAGTGAAACACCATGTTTAAGAAACCCATATTGTTAACCAGAAATGTAGAACGTCATCCAAAAGGGCATTATTATTCAATGATAACAATGGGCGCAGGATTTGATATATTCGGCAGTTCACTTCAGCATCGTCTGGATATGAAACAGCTAGAGTAAATACCCATTACATTTGCTAGATATCATGACGTTATCATCAATATTCACCGTCGTACAATAATATCCATTTCGCTCTCAGGGACACAATATTAATTTATACACAGGACTTAACAATACTTTCAGTAGTTTCACTCTGAACTAACTTCAATTAAACGTTCATGCCTTTAAGGGTAATAATATTTTCGTTTTAATTTGGCATAGGTTTAGCAATAATATTTATCTTCGAGAATTGTTTTTTGCAATCATTAGTAAAAATACCTTTTGACAAGTAACATGAAGTATGTTGATATACAGTATTTCACCATTGTACAATTACTAAAGTTACCTTAGAGCTGAATTGTGTTGGCCTTTGACAACTAAACGATATTAGTGAGGTACATATGTTATGTAATTATTAAATAATATTTAACGAATAAAAACCCAACTTATAGTTTACTCTTTGCAATTTAACTATCCAAATACAACTGGGCTCAATATAGTGAATACTTCATGCGATGTTAATGAACCAAAGATAATTTAGTTGTATGCATTTTATCGTAACATTTGAGATATATTGTAATGGTTATGTTAATAATAAATTGAAATGTAATGGAAAGCAACAACGAACTATATTTACTTACTGTAAAATACAGGGCGGCGAACATTTCGGTAGCCCACCTAGCAGAAATTCGTAACGCTGCCTTTCGATACATGTTTATAGCCAGGCAGTAGGATTTGTGAAATATTCTGTGGATATTTTGTTCTAACACACATCTTTACAACCATTATATATTGTCTTATATAATACCCCATTAAACGAAGAATAGTTAGTAAATGCTATTGACATTGTTTAAGTTTTAATACAAATATACTATGTGTAAGGCAAATTTCGCATAATATCACTGTATTAATTATATTTAATGTTAAGCGTTTCTTTTTGTTTTCAATTATTTTCTGGATTCGTCTATGGTTAAACATCTTGCATGAAGTAGTTACAAGCGTCCAGCACACGATGCCATTCTCAAAACTTATGTACGCCTCTTATTTTCCTGTATATAAAATTGAAATCTATATTAAATAAGTTTGTGTGTCTGTCTGTCTGTCTGTCTGTGTGTTCTTAATAGGCGGCCGCAGTTTTTGACCTGGGGAGCTGAAACTTTGCATGTGGGTGTCAATTGACCTGGGTCAGGTCATAGAGGGGGCGAGGCCACGATCGGAGGTAGTTTCGAGGCCGAAATTGAAAAAAAAAATGAAAAAAGGCTGTTTGGGGCAGAAGGAGGCCTCCGATCGAAAAGGTGTATGGAACGAAAGTTGTTCGCAGCCCCCCAAAATGGGGGTACGGATGAGGTTAGATCCAAAATCGGAGGTCATTTAGCGGCCGAAATCGAGGTCGCCGTTTAATGAAGCAGAGGGAGGTCGAGGCCGGTGATTATGGTAGTATTAGTATTGTGATGATTGTGGTAGTAGTGATTGATAATGGTGATTATGGTAGTAGTAGTGGTGGTAGTAGTGATGGTGATTATGGTGGTACAGTATTATTATTAAATTTAAACCCGGGCAACGCCGGGTACCCCTGCTAGTATAGCTTATTGTTTTAGTGCATGGTATCTATAATATTTTCGGTTGTCTGTGTGTGTGTGTGTTCTTAATAGGCATCCGCAGTTTTGGACCTGGGGAGCTGAAACTTTGCATGTGGGTGTCAATTGACCTGGATCAGGTCATAGAGGGGGCGAGGCCACGATCGGAGGTCGTTTCGAGGCCGAAATTGAAAACAAATGAAAATAATTGAAAAAAATTGCCGTTTGGGGCAGAAGGAGGCCTCCGATCGAAAAGGTGTATGGAACGAAAGTTGTTCGCAGCCCCCCAAAATGGGGGACTGATGAGGTCAGATCCAAAATCGGAGGTCATTTAGCGGCCGAAATCGAGGTCGCCGTTTAATGAGGCACAGGGTGGTCGAGGCCGGTGATTATGGTAGTAGTAGTATTGTGATGATTGTGGTAGTAGTGATTGATGATGGTGATTATGCTAGTAGTAGTAGTGGTGGTAGTAGTGATGGTGATTATGGTGATTACCCGGGGAACGCCTGGTACCCCTGCTAGTCCTTTATAATTATCATGTCTGGCATTATAGGAGTATATATCAGAAAATAGGAAACTATTTTGAAAACACCAGCGTCTTCTGGATATATGTATCAGCTTAATGCATGTCTTTTTGAACTGTAGAAAACTTCTGATCATAATAAAAATACCGTCTAAAGTAAAACGTTAATATATTAATTGTGCGTAATTCGTCTTATACTCTTCATTATTCATATATACTGTATATATTTGTAGTGCAATTTTGAAAATACCAGTAGTTTCTATTGCCTGTTCTGCATTTGATATAGTGGTTATGGATATATTGTAGGTTAAAACAAAATAATTATAGAACGTTCCACGTATCTTACTGTCTGGCTACACAAATGTATAGAATGGCAGCGTTGCCAATATCTGCCAGGGGGGTAACATAATTCTGCGCCACCCTGTACATTGTAATTTATGTAACTAATTATTTCTTTCACTGGCATCACAATTTCTCTTTCACTCTCTCGCACACACAAGCAATACATAGTGTACAATTGTTAATATTAACCTTACAATTATTTAGTTGCACTGAGTATTTTCCGTATTTTTATTTCATTTGTCTTTCATTGTTAATACTAAGTAAATCCATATTAAGTGAATTATCGAAACTATCGAAGAATATGAACATTTGGACTGGAATATTCATACCAGTAATGTTGAAAACGTCAGAGAAGAATTCAATTAGATCCTGACAGAGGGTGGGATTTTTCTTTTCATATCAACCAGTGGAAATTTTAAAAATCTATTCAAGCTGACCAAAATTATTATATTGACGGACAGGCAGTAAAAGTTGGATTGCTCTTTAAAGTGTAAAATTATATGAACACAAAGAGAAGAGTTTAGTATTTTTACATTTTTGTTATGAGTTGCATTTAAGTTTTAAGTGCCTAGTGGTAGCATAATGATGCCAACGAGTGGTGGGTCATTAGCATACCCTCCCATGAAACACGCTTGTTCTACTGCTGTCCGCAATAAGGAGGAAGCATTCAAACGGTACCGTCGCCTTCAAACTCAAGAAGCTCATACTTCTTATGTCTCTGCCCGGAATCAAGCCAAATATGTTCTTCGAATAGCAAAACGCTCTTTCATCAATAATAGATGCACTGAACTATCCAACTCTAGCTCTTCCCACCAAGCCTTCTGGCTTCTTGCCAAAAACCTCTTCAACAATATTTCCTATTCGTCTTTCCCTCCTCTTTTCCACTCTGAGTGAACTACCGTCACTTCTTCCTCTGACAAAGTTGAACTCTTCACTAACACTTTCGCAAAAAACTCCACTTTGGATGATTCTGGTGCTATTCCTCCTTCTCCATTCCCCTGATAATCTCTTCCAATGATGTCCTTTCCACCCTCTCTGGGCTTAATATTAAGAAGAAGTACGGACCGAACGGTGTTCCTCCTATTGTACTCGAACACTTTGCTTCCTTGCTGATTCCCTGCCTAGGCAAACTCTTCTGTCTCTGTCTCTCCTCCAATGTCTTCCCTTCTTGCTGGAAGTTTGCTCTCATTCAACCTGTCCCAAAGAAGGTTGACCGCTCTCAACCCTCCAGCTATCTCTAAAGTTTTTAAAACTATTCTTACCTCAAAATGTCTTAAGCATTAATCTTCCCAAAACATATTCTCAGACTGCCTGTATGGCTTCCTTAAGGTCTGCTCTATTGGTGATCTTCTTTCTTATCTTACTAACTCTTCATCATCATCCATTTGAGACTTCGGTGAGACTTTTTCTGTTGCGCTAGACATATCGAAGGCCTTCAATAGAGTCTGGCACAAAGATAGATAGAGTCTGGCACAAATCCTTTATTTCCAAACTACCCTCCTTCGGTTTCTATCCCTCCATCTGTGACTTTGTCTCTTATTTTCTTTCTGGCTGTGCCATGGCTGCGGTTGTGGACGGCCAACGTTCACTTCCTCAACCTATCAACTCCGGTGTTCCTCAGGGTTCTGTCCTATCTCAAATTCTCTTCATATTATTCATTAAAGGCATTCTAAACTGCACTCCCAGCTCAATTTTTGTTTTTCTATATTCTAACTAATCCCTCTCGGGCATAGGCTGAGCCTTTACATTCTACTGCTCAACAAAGTGAAGTCTGTGAGGTCTTGTTCCAGTCTAGGGAGTGAGACATGTGAAGCACCCACCCATGACTCGAAGCACCTCCAGCTCTGAATCTGCTTCGCCTCTGCGCTTCATTGCCTCATCCCCTGGACTCGGACCCTCACTCTCAGAACGACACCTATTACGCAATTAACTCACTAGGCATTGCCCACCTATAGTGTATTTTGAATATGGGAATATTCATACATTGCTATTTAATCATGGAAGAGATTCGTACGTGGCCAACCCATCGGAGATAAAGGCGTCTATCAATAGATAGATACATATTATATTCATAAAAAAATCATTATAAACTGTTGTTGAGCTTGTTCGAGAGTTCTAGCACTTAGGTATACTAGGCATTAACTAAGGTTGTTAACATCGCCGATTAGTACCAAAACTAAACACATAATCTGAAATAGAACGCCATAAAATTTAATGGCGTCATGAGGAGTGATTGATATGATTTGGTATATTTATGTTTGTTCTTATTGCTGATGAGCTACAATATTTTTCTAACTAATTTCCTGAGCTACTTAATTAAATGCCATTTAGCTGTTTCATATATATGAACATTAATACGTTTACCTGTCAGATTTTTCTGAATTTTCAAAACTATGACCTCTCTGAAAGCAGGGATAAAACTGGTTTTATTTATACTGTTTTGTGCATGAAGGTAAATGAGATAGAGCAGGCTGGGCTGGCTAATCCAGGGGTCTGCATTAACCCTTAATTGGCGGCGCCCGGCTATAGCCGGGCAAGAGAACCAAGGACTATGTGGCGGGGCCTGGCTATAGTCGCATGCAATATTGAGCACGTAATGTGCTCTGAGAGAGAGCGGAGCGGTGGGAGGAGCGTAGGTTACCTCATGACCGCTCGCCACGGTGGCCATGGAGCTACTGAGATGTACTGCACCCTACTTCACCCTCCCTCACTCGTTTCACACGTAATAATGTAAGGAAATTACCGTATTTTACCGATTTTGCCCTTCGGTTTCACGATCGTTGCAAGACAACCAGTGATCGTAGAAGGATGGTTCTGGTGTCAATGGAAAGCTGAATTAACTCCCTTTCAGGGATACATACTTATATTACGCTCTGGCTCTTGTTTACGCATGAAAACGAGCACGGAAACAAGCTCGTTTATGGTAAAACCCCACGCTGGGCGGCACAATCAAATATACTCCACCACCCGCTCTTTGAGTGTTAAGGTACAGTATACACTCTCCGTTACTATACACATATGGCTGACACTCAAGTCGGCCAGGTTAGCTACCTCCTCTCCACTTACCAGCGATTATGCTATTATTTATTGATTACAGTTAACCCGGGAACTGCAGGGAGACTCTTAAGAGTTCCCCCGGCGGACTGCGGGGAGACTCTTAAGAGTCAGAGAAAAAATAAATAAACTTTTGACATCGAAAAAAATATATTTTTGTATTTTTATGTTTTTATTTTTTTTTATTTGTTTGGCCCCTGGGCCATGCAAAATCTCAGTCCTCTACCTCCCCTCCTTCCCCACTTTCCTCCTCTCCTTCAGTTATCACCTATTTTCCCTGTTATTCCCTTATTCTGAGGTATATTTTCGTGCTAACATTAGAAATCCGGTTGCAGGGTGTGGTCATCACTGATAGCAAGCGAATGCAAGAGAGAGAGAGAGAGTATCGATTGACTGTGTCTCAGTGGCCTTGGGGGAAATTGGTGGGAAAGCAGCTTGCCTCACCCATACATTATACAACTTGCGGGCTATATCTCCGATTTTGACCATCCAAACGCTGTTTTCACTCGTTTTATTGTTGTTTCAGGTTAATACCTTTATAATCAACCCATAATAGGCGCATATGAATAAGTATTAATGCTATTAATGGTACAATGAATATTTTAGTGACGGAAACACCTCAAATACATGCGCACAGGGAGAGGTGTCTAATTACCCCCATGCGCACTTCAGAGGTTAATGATACGGTACATTTATTTTGTAAATATCTTATTTTGCTTTAATATATATTTTATACATAAACATTATGCAGAAATACATTTTGTTTTGAGACATTGTAAGCAATAATTTATTGATAACTCGTATTGATATGGTAGACCTAGTTGGTATATTGGGAAGATTGTATGGACCAATCAACAGTGCAGTACGCAGGGGCGGCCTCATAGGCATGTGATAAGGAGTTATTAGAACTCCTTTTTCATTTGCCTGGCTTCCGTTACTGATTGTGTTAGTGCCTCGCCTACATATGAGTAATTCCGCTAACTCTCAAAAACACCTCTTCATACCATTACACTAAACAAACACACCACACTACTTGACAAAACATTAATTTTGTTGTTAAAATTATGTATTTATTGTACTTTTGTTATTACTATTGTTATATACTGTATACACAGTATTTATATATATACCTGTGTATATGTATATATATATATATATATATATGTTAGTATTGCTCGAGATTCTTTTAAACAGACGAGGTTAAAAGCAATAGCAGTTTCAGCATTCAGGATTTTATTGTTACAACTTTCAATAGTTCTAACAATTTTCCTCTGGGGTTCAGAGATGAGGTACAACAGGTTAGCAAAATTCATGGTGGATCCAACGTTTCACAAGTAAACATCTTGCATCTTCAGGGAATGGAGAGGTAATGATTAGACCGCCCCATTTCCACCAACCAACCGAAAGACGATCATGTGATATACCAGCATATTTGCACCTCTGGGGACTGTGGACCCCTATCCTATGTTGGAATAACACAGACTCGCCTTTCCCGTCGACTAACCCTCCACCTTCAATCTGGCGCTATAAAAGATCACTATCAAGCCCCCCACCATCTTGCCCTAACTCGCGCCGACCTAGACAAACAAACCACCATACTCGACAAAGAATCAGACCCCAGAAGACTAGCTATTTTAGAAGCTCTATACATCCAAACACTCAACCCCAGCATCAATAACCAAACACAAAACCTTCAAATTCTTCCTTCAGGCAAGCGCTACAGGCATGCTGCCCGCCTTCCTCTCGCCCCGTGCCCCCCTCCCTTACGCTTCCGCGCTCAGAACACAACTGACAACACCATCCAATCACAGCCACCCACAGCCAACAACCAACCACCGATAAGATTTAGTGCCCGTCTCGCGAATAGACTGCCTTCCACCAATGAACAGCCACCACACACCCAGTAGCTCCGCCCACCTCCCTCTTCTTAATCCTCGAATTTTGTATAAATATGATGCTTTGTCCCTATTCTAATCATTACCTCTCCATTCCCTGAAGATGCAAGATGTTTACTTGTGAAACGTTGGATCCACCATGAATTTTACTAACCTGTTGTACCTCATCTCTGAACCCCAGAGGAAAATTGTTAGAACTATTGAAAGCTGTTACAATAAAATCCTGAATGCTGAAACTGCTATTGCTTTTAACCTCGTCTGTTTAAAAGAGAATATATATATATATATATATATATATATATATATATATATATATATATATATATATATATGGAAAAGCAGGACAAGGGTTATGACGAACATCATTAATGTTGCAACGTTTCGGCACAGTCACGTACCATCATCAGGCTAGACCAATTGTTATCTAAGCCACTTCACTCAGCTATTCGGGATCACTCACATGCATAAGATCACCCCATAAATAGATATTTTTTTTTTCAATTTTAACTAGTGGTAGGACTGACACTGACCTGTTGATATTAGAGAGCATTATCCAGGCAGTTGAGCGCCCGACCATCGGCGAAAACGAGTCCTCGATGCCACTCCTTTGTTTCTAAGTGCTATTTGAGGTTTGTACTATTTTATATATTTAGGATATATTTATAATTTTGTACAGTGTATTTGCGTAAGATTCTCATTTAGGTCATAATCATTGTTTTCCTTAAATTTCGCGATAATCTAATGCGTCTATTAATTTATATGATTTAACGTTTAATCTGAACGTTGAATTTATTAGTTTACTCACAAATTTAACTTTGATATCTGTAATTTCTATGAAAGGTATGTATAATTTTTGTAACTATAACTATGTAATAATAAGGTATATTATGTTGTTTATTTAGCCTGATGATGGTACGTGACTGTGCCGAAACGTTGCAACAGTAAAGATGTTCGTCATAACCCTGGTCCTGCTTTTCCTTATTTGACTGCGCTTTCCACGCAATAAGCCCCTCACTGATAAATATATATATATATATATATATATATATATATATATATCATAGACCCCTTTACATATGTAGAGGAGTCTATAATATATATATATATATATATATATATATATATATATATATATATATATATATATATATATATATATATATATGTATGTGTATTTTTCTCCTTTAAGACAATTACTGCGGTTATTTTATAGATGACTTTGTCGCAGAGGCAGGGAGTTTCCTACCAATGGGAAATTCAGGTGGAATTCTCTCTATAAAAGTTTACTCCATTAATTCTCCTTCCAAGTCCGGCCATTAACACATTATAATAGTTCTTAAAGCTAGCGCATGCTAAGACAGCTAAGGATAGCCCAATAAGGCCGATTAGGCGTATTTCCATTGGGGTCCTGTACTACTAACCCATCCCCTTGCTCATGAGGGATGGTAACGACTCAGTGTTTGTGAAAAATCTTGAATGCGCCGAGCGGAGGCGCGATCCTGGGACCTTCTGGGTGGAAGGCCAAGACGCTAGTCACTACACCAGCGAGCTGCTCAATTCACAAATTACCCATACTTTTTATCTACTGTCAATGGTAGTGCATCGTCGTCATGTATATCTATAGAGGTATTATTTGTTTACTTACAATGGTATGTGTAAAAAAAGGTATATATACAATTATGATATCTAGCATATCATTTAAACTATATAGGGCACTTTTATTTTGTTTGCGTCCAAAGCTCGTTTGTGCATTTTTACCTTAGTTGCAACATTAACGTCCAAAACACGGGAAAGGGTTAAAGTATCTCCAACACTTTCCTGTTTACATTGAGCAGCAGGTCCCGGTAGTGAGCTTATTGTAACTTTTCTCTCTCGCATTTTCATAATTTTTCATTTGTGGTAACTTGATTTTGTGTTTATAAGATATGATTTTCAGCCTTTAACATAAAGTGAACCTCACATTCATACCTGTCGCAAATACAAGTAAGAGTGGAACTATTTTACTTAACATTCAGCTTCTTAAAACACTTTTCACAATCTATGCTTGTAGCAGACTGATATTAGTATGGGAGGAAGGGTTAAAAGCTTATGGTAGAATGTGGGAATAAGCAGTGCAGCTCAGTGCTGCCAAGTCAGCCAGTAATACCAAACCATATTGATACGTCTACCACAGTAAACATATTTTATACATAGGACATACCATGATATCGCTCGCAGTGAATTGTTTAATATAATAGTGTAGGTGATGGTCCCGGAAACAGTATCTCTTGCCCCTATTACAATGAGAAAGCAGTGGATGGGGGCATGAGCCCAACTTGATGTTTAAATTAACTCAAGAATAACGCAGTGTAGTTATTTTCCTCGTTAGCGACTGCCGACCTAGTTCTTGATGAAAGTAAATTAATTACCACTCGGAAGTGATTAACTTGCCCGAACAAAAAGAGAGCAAAACAAATCAAAACGTCTCGTATACTTCATTATGACTGCGAAATATAATGCGACGAAATTAAATGTAGGGTAATATTTATGTGAACGCAATACCCTATCTCTAACCCTACTCTTCATTGTCATCATCATTTGGAAGTTGTTGATTGCTTTGTACACATCAACAATTATTTCAAGCACACTCTTGTGTGTTCATGTCTTATAATTTTAACTATAAGGTTATATACAGATTAAGAAGTTTATGGAATCATAAGGTCAAAATCACTAGGTTCCATTATTATTAAACTATTTGTTGCCGTTGTACACACACACACACACACACACACACACACACACACACACACACACACACACACAAGTAATTGGGTGTGTTTATTAATTTGCTTACAATATGTTGTGAATCTTCACCACTATACTGTATATCTCTCTTTACTTGTTCCATGTATTTCTTGTGCTTGACCTTCCATGGGACTGCAAGTCTCTCTTTGTACATATGAACATATATACATGTTATACTTTATTTTCTGTAGTCTGTCTGGTATTTGTATTGTGTGTTTTATGAATTGTGCAGATATTCTCCTTACATCAACCCTGGAACGCATAGGTCAATTTATGTACGTACTCTAAGCCATTGTAACCAAAGCCATATATCTACATTTTGTATAAATCAACTTTAAAGGAACATCGGGGAGGTTGTGTGTATTTTCCAGTGGGGAGGGGGTGGGGGGGGGGGGGGGGGTGACAGCGCAGAGGAACCAGTGTTGCTAACATATTATACTCTATCAAGCTTAGTGGTTAATATTGTACATTAACTTAAAGTAACAGCATGTACGTTCCCGCTCTTCATCCATTGTATTAAATTTGATTGGTTTCATACCGGTCAGATTCAATTTATCTCAAGAGCGAATCGGTCTGACAGCAGCTCACGTAAATGGTGTTTGGGGATGACAAATGGAGGGATGTTGTTGGTGGTAGTTGTGATATTGTAAGTGGTAGTGGTGATAATATTAGTAGTAGTGGTGATATTGTTAGTGGTAGTGGTGATATAATTAGTGGTAGTGGTGATATTGTTAGTGGTAGTGGTGATATTTTAGTGGTGATACTGTTGGTGGTAGTGGTGATATTGCTAGTGGTAGTTGTGATATTTTAGTGGTAGTGGTGATATTGTGAGTGGTAGTGGTGATATTGTAAATAGTGGTGATATTGCTATTGGTAGTGGTGATATGGTTAGAGGTAGTGGTTATATTGTAAATAGTAGTGGTGATATTGTTAGTGGTAGTAGTGATATTGATATTGGTAGTGGTGATATTGCTAGTGGTAGTAGTTATATTGTTAGAGGTAGTGGTGATATTGCTAGTGGTAGCGGTGATATTGTTAGTGGTAGTGGTGATATTGCTAGTGGTAGCGGTGATATTGTTAGTGGTAGTGGTGATATTGTTAGTGGTAGTAGTTATATTGTTAGAGGTAGTGGTGATATTGCTAGTGGTAGCGGTGATATTGTTAGTGGTAGTGGTGATATTGTTAGTGGTAGTAGTTATATTGTTAGAGGTAGTGGTGATATTGCTAGTGGTAGCGGTGATATTGTTAGTGGTAGTGGTGATATTGCTAGTGGTAGCGGTGATATTGTTAGTGGTAGTGGTGATATTGCCAATGGTAGTAGTGATATTGTTAGATGTAGTGGTGATATTGTAAATAGTAGTGGTGATATTGCTAGTGGTAGTGCTAATATTGTTAGTGGTAGTGGTGATATTATTAGTGGTAGTGGTGATATTGTTAGTGGTAGTGGTGATATTGTTAGTGGTATTGGTGATATTGTTAGTGGTAGTGGTGGTGTTGTTAGTGGTAGTGGTGGTGTTGTTAGCGGTAGTGGTGATATTATTAGTGGTAGTGGTGATATTGTTAGTGGTAGTGGTGATATTGTTAGTGGTAGTGGTGATATTGTTAGTGGTAGTGGTGATATTGTTAGTGGTAGTGGTGGTGTTGTTAGCGGTAGTGGTGATATTATTAGTGGTAGTGGTGATATTCTTAATGGTAGTGGTGATATTGTTAATGGTAGTGGTGATATTGTTAGTGGTAGTGGTAGCCAGTTGGATTGCGTTGGAATGCATGTTTTAACCCAGGAACGGTGAGCGTCCTCATATGAGTCTAAACCCTAGGAGGGCGAGCGTCCTCATATGAGCCATGGCCTAAAAAAAGCCTTTCCAAGCATCCCACTGTCACTCAAAACAAAGGAATGTGTAAATATGTGAGATAATTAATCTCCATACATCCTATCACTCCTCCACATGTGTCCAAATTCCCCCCTTCCCCACCCCCCCTCAAGTATCACCTATTTTTTCTCTTATTCCTGTGATTATCGGTTTATTTATGGCGCCAAAGCTCCCTACCCGGTTTCAAGGTCGAAAGGGAGGGGTGTGGAAGGAGGACAGAGAGAGAGAGACTAGCCCGCACTGCCTCCAGTGTAGCTCGAGAGCCCGTGAAGGGAGGGTGCAGTTTCGCTCTCTGTCAACTCCATGAATGAACCGCTCGGCAATATTTCGTGTTTGTCACCCCCCAAATACTATTCCCACTTGTTTTATTGTTGTAACATGTAACTATCTTCATATTAAACATAAAATAGGCGCATATGAATAAGTAATAACGATATTTATCGGATAATGACGATTTTAGTCAGAAATTAGTGCAATAGCTTCGGCCCACACGACTTTAAACGAATCGGAGTCTCGCCTCGGATAGGTTAATTTAGCACAGATACATTAATTTTATAGTTGCAATAACTTCATCAATAGTCTTGCCCTTTTATGTTACACAAAGAAATTAATTCGAATTCATCATTTGCTCACCTTTGACAAAGATGACTAAAACAAAGATGCTATGTAAATCTGAACTACCAATTTTTCAATAATTTAGACAACTGCAGCCATACAGTTGTCTTCAATATTCCCTGACCATGTTTAACATTTTAACAATACAACATAATGTGCAAATAAATGAAACACCTTGATAACAATATTTGTATTTCACTAATTATAATTAGACGGACGACGACGGACGACGGACAAGCTGACTGGTGGTGCACAGTAGCCTATGCGGGTTGGATCTGTGTGTGCGATACCACTCTGCTTCGCAGAGTTGATAAGCAAACTAATTAAAATGTAAATTAATGTTTCCTACTGAGAATCTCGCCCGTGCCAGCTGGTGTTCATATAATGCTTAATTAATTAGGTTTGGGATTGCATTACTTACCATTGCATACATTGTAGATGTGAGGTTGTGTTCCTGTCTTCAAGATGCTCTTGTTTTGATTCAATACAAGAATGCAACAGTCTTAGATTGGAAGCAGATTTGATTTTATATTGATTTGCCTAAATTGTAATAGAATATTCTGGGCTAACATAAAACTAATTGGACACAAATAATTTTAATCTCAGTCAGAGCCACCACGGGTGAGAAACAGACCCGATAGTGGTAATATCGCCGCCAATAACCTGTGAAGAGGACCTGGCAAGGAGGTAATGGTTCACTCCTTCACTCTTAACACAATCTTACTATACCAGATTGCCTCAATATAACGAACAGTTGGATTCAATTGTTCGACGTCAACATGAATTACTAAATTACACAAGATCTGTGAAACCTCTTCGTTATGTCTACTGGCTGAAACACCGTTATTCATTTGTCAGTCCTTAGATATTATATTATTTGTCCTTAACTGGCGGATTTTGAGGAGAAAATGAAGCGGGTAGTCAAAGAGTTTGGAGTGGTTTGTGGGAGGAGGAAACTGAAGGTGAACGTCAAAAAAGTAAAGTGATGGTGTTTAATAGGGGTGATCGTAGGGTGAATCTAGATGTGAGGCTGGATGGGGAAATATTGGAACAAGTAGAGTGTTTTTAATATCTAGGAGGATCAATAAGCAGGAGTGGAGGTATGGAAATGGAGGTAAACCAGAGTGTGTGAAGGAAGGAAGGTTTTCGGAGCAATGGGAAGTATGTGGAAGACGAGATATCTCCGAATGAAAGTAAAAAGTGCAATGTATCAAGGAAATGTTGTGCCAACAGTGATGTATAGGGCTGAGACATGGGCTCTGAAGAAAAAGGAGAGAAGAAAGCTGGATGTGATGGAGATGAGCTGCTTGAGGAGCATGTGTGGAGTTACCCGTAGAGACGGATTGAGGAATGAAGAGATACGTAGGAGAGTGGGGCAGCAGGAACATTTGTCAGCCAGAGTGGACAGAAGGGTGCTGAGCTGGTATGGTCATGTTGAATGAATGGGAGATGAAAGGCTTACAAAGAGAATATATGAGTCAGATACAAGGGGAGATAGAAGGGCAGGAAGACCCCCATTGAGATGGAGAGACTGTGTAAGACAAGCTTTGGATGATAGAGGAATGACTATAGATCAGGCAAAGGAAGTGGTAATAAATAGGAATGAATGGAGAATGCTTGTGAATAGTTGAGTGAACACGTGGTCATTTGGGGGAAGGGGTTTGGGCGCAAGTTGGACTACATAATAGTCCATCGGCGCCTGGCCCGGGGAAACGATTAATATGAAGGGTGTGCCTGGAAGTGTGGTGGGCGGGCTTTTGGCTTTGGTTCCGCTGCATGTCTGCCTGCCGAGATCAGAGCCTCTCCGGGTGGTCGGGGGCCGGGGGAGTGCTGGAGCGACCTTGGTGACCCTGGTCTCTGGGTATTCTCCTGGGTGACCTAGATGTGTGTGAATTTTGTGTTTTGTCTGTGTTTGTTCGTTGTTTTGTCTTGTATTTTGTGATTTCATGTTCTTGCTCTGTCTTGAGTAGGCCACCCCCAAGAAAATACAAAACAAAACAAAAATAATAAAATATAGGAAAATAAAAATAAAACATAGGAAAAGTGGGGATTGGGCCTGAGCATATAGATAGATAGATGGAACTATATAAAACATCATATTAAGCTTAATGGCAAACTATTGCGATATATTAGTGCAGTCAAAAATCGCGTGTTACCTCCACAATCGCTAACATGAAAATAAGCTCGAATTGTAGCACATTTTGATAAGAACTACCTGTGTAACTAATGTCAGTGTTGTTATATCATTCCAGGTGAGTGCTGGTTAGGTGTCAGCGACTGAGGCAGCACAAGGTAATGATTGATATTATGGACATTGTACTATACATTACGTTAAGTACTATACACTACATTCATTGATGTACACTACATCAAGTATTGTACGCTACATCAATTACATGACATCAATACTTACTGTGCATGACATCAATTACTGTACACATCAATATGTACTGTACTCGACATCAATTACTATACACTACACCAGTTACTGTACACTACATCAGTACTTACTGTACACACATCAATTACTGTATAATGCATCAATTACTGTACACTACTTATATTACTGTACACTACTTGAATTACCATACACTATATCAATTACTGTACACTACATTGTTTACTGCACACTACAGCAATACTCATTGTACACGACATCAATTATTGTACACGACATAAATAACTGTACACTACATCACTTACTGTACACTACAGCAATACTTACTGTAGACGCCATCAATTACTGTACCTTACATCAATTACTGTACACTACAACAATATTTACAGCATAACACAAACATACTGTACACTACATCAATACTTATTGTATACTACATCAGTTACTGTACACTACATCAGTAACTGTACACAAAATCCAATACTACACACTACAACAATTACTATACACTCCATCATTTTGTGGCTAACAGATATCTGCTTGAGGTATTATTTTCCTTAGTTTACGTACACACACACACACACTGTCTCGTAAACTTTTGACCTCTACACACACGTTTTAACAATAAATTGCTTCCCTCTAAATATATATATATATATATATATAATTTGCATGAAACAACTAGCAGGCACACATAAACACTCGTTCCACCTCCCTTTTGTTTTTCCAACCTTCCCTGGACAAACTCATTTTACGGTGTCCACTCTAATCAAATTACACTAGGAAAACAAAAGGAAAACATATTTGCAATGCAAAAACAATAAAGATTGGATCGAGATAACTTTTAATAGTGTTTGGTAATTGGCTGGTTTAACACTAACCCCCACCACCCAACACATACACACACACACATACATCATGCACACGCTATAAATATTTATGAGTGTTCGTGTGCTGTTTGTGTATCACTATGCATTTTATTGTTGACGAACACCTCGCATATTCATGACCACACACACGCACGCAAGCACGCGCGCGCGCGCACACACACACACACACACACACACACACACACACACACACACACACACACACACCTAATCAAAATTTTATAAAGGCGGGCACGTATAGAGCAGCATCCGATAAAACGAAAATAGTGCTGGTCATTTTTCATCACTATCTGTTTTTGTGCAGTCGAATATATGTTGTGTGTGGTAGCCAGACACATGTTCTGCGTATTTAGTTTTTGTTATATTTGTTCTCCTATTTATTGTCTCATATTGATTTTACTTTATCCATTCTCTATAGTTTATGTTATGTTTACCTGCATTTATGTCCATATGTATAAGCTCTCCATTGATGTCGGTATATAGCACCTTGCAATCGTCCATATCTGTTCTTAACTACAATTGCTAAAAGGAAGTTGGGGTTTGAGACATTGATATTAAGCGTAATTACTAGCTAAAATGCAGCTGTGGTACATATATAATTACATAAAACCCAATTAATCACACTTTCTATCCATAAGACACCTACATTATTACTACATTCCTGTTGTATTGATGTTTACGGCTCTAATTTCCATGTAGCCTGGAATTCGCAAGTGGTCAATTGAATTTGGCATTCATGAACGTGTTGACTGTCAGTAACACCAAGAGCATCATAATATGTCCATCAGATAAAATGACTGCAGTACATATTATTGTACAGCTCACAACAAAATGTCCTTTTATATAAATATTCATGTGCAAATGTGTTTTATGTAATACAGCAACTTTTGTGTTAGCTTCTTTAACTATTGAATACAAGGGAAGTTTTATGATTAGTATAGAGTCGCTTAATGTCAACATTAAGACATTATGAAATATATAATTTTGCTTCATTCTCAATAACAAAGAAATATTAATATCCATATGTGCATTATAATTACCGACATTATTTTATTGATAATCTTTGTATCCTTAAAATAAAGCTGGTGTTTGAAGCACTGGATATTTCTTTAAATATACAAACTGAAAATTTCTTGCATTGTTATAAAATAACACTGGTTTGTTAACCAGCCCTGGTAATTTCAGAAACATAATAATAATGTGCATTACATATATTTTTGTTTCTGTTTGTACGAAGGAGGTAATAGGCAGGCTGCCTGTAACGAACGTCTCCCAAAGCCAAAGACAGAGAGCCAAATTCAAGGGACGTTGTGATCAACATTCCTGGATATACGAAGTTCAAAGCAGTTTAAGTCATAGAATGAAGGATATATTGATTGAGGGAAAGCGTTCCAGAGTTCACTTGTTGAGTATAAGAAGGATTGAGAAAATGTGTTGGAGAGCTGAACAGAACACGAATGGGACTGTGTTGAAAGGCGGGTGACTTGCACTCGCAGCAAGGGAGGGGGTATGCACTGAGAGAGCTCTGAAGAACACTGATTGTTTTAATAGCGATATAAAAGTGAAAGAGATGCAACATTACAACGTGTAAAAATATACTGTATTGTAGGGAAGTAGTAAGAGGAAGTGAGTTGATAAGACGAAGTGCTTTTGACTCTACTCTTTCGAGAAGTGCGGTATTGGTGGAACCTACCCCCACATGCAAATAATTCTCAATACATGGGCGCATGTGTCCCTAAACAAAGCAAGAAGCTGTGGAGGGGTAAATAACCCATGGAGCCGATTAAGCACACCTAACGTTTACAACACTTTTTTCACCAAGAGTGGTAATATGATCTTTCCAAGAAAGGTCGGGTGAAAAAGATAACCCATAAATATTAATAGAATATGAAGGATTGATTTGTGTATTATTGGAGAATAATTGATAATCTTGTGGAAGATTGAGACGGGTAGATAGGAGAAATTGGGCCTTGGAAGCATTGAAAAGAACAAGATGTTCTTTGTATCAATCAAAAATAATTGATAGATCAGAAGATAGGCGTTCTATGGCCTCGTCACGTCATCTATCTTTTAAAATGATGGTATGCTGGGTTGTTGTGAAAACCTAGTTGAATTGTGTAAGGTTGATCCATCAGCATATAAATGGATAGGACTTGATGTACAGTTGAGATCATTAATTAATATTTGAAAGAGAACTAGAGACATGAATATTTATAACAAAACATTAATTAAATAATTATAGTTCATCTAATGAAAAACTATACCAATAAATCATGTTTTTTCCACCAGAACGTGTATTAGTTATCCTCCAAAGAGGCATTTTTTCTCAATGATAACAGCGGAAAAAATATTTAATTATCAGCATATTATTTTAGCACCGTCTGAACATGAAGCTGCCCGAGTAAATACCCATTATATTTTAAAATATCATAATGCCATCATTAATATTCACCGTCATACAAAATCGCCATCAGGGACGCAATATAAAATGATTCACAGGAATGAATAATACTCAGTCATTTCGCTCTAGATTAACTTTACTAACACTGATATGCATTTTCGTGAAATATACTATTTTCTTGTTAATTTGCAATAGGTTTGCTAATAATATGCTATGAACATTTATCATGTAATCATGAATTAAAGATACTCTATGACAAGTAACATTAAATACGTTGATATAATTCAGTATTGTAAAACAGTGCTGTATATAGGGACCTCTGCCGAGGAAAACCTCCGAAGTAGTTAAATGTGTTTGCATAGTATGCAAAGGTGAGCTTGTGTTGAATGGCCGGCTGGAGAGTGTTAACTTCGGTAATCAGTCGCTGGAGATGGTGGACAAGTTTTGCTACTTGGGAGGTACACTTGGATACCATAGTTTCTAGCCCACTCATAACTATTCGTGGACTTCACATATTTCTAATTATGGAAGTACATCTTTGTAAATTAATATAGGAATATAATTTGCTATACATAAAATACAAAGATATGTATACTATTTATTGAAAAGCAAGTTATATCCAGTATTATATCCATATAATAATACATACATAATATAAAACATAGGGGGTCCACGAATTCTTATGAGTGGGCTAGAGACTATGGCATCCGAGTGTACCACCCTTAGTGGTGGTGGGGCCAAGGCTACCACTATCCCCAGAATTAGATGCGACTGGGAAAAGTTCAAGGAACTGCTGCCAATACTAATCACAAGAATACTCTCTCTCCCCATGAAGTGAAAGACGTACGCTTCATGCATTAGAAGCATAATTACTTATGCTTCAGAAACATGGCCTTTCAAAGTGGATTATATCAACAGAATGGAATGCAACGATATGAGAATGGTGAGATGGATGTGTAGGGCCAAACTGCAATATAGGATATCTAATGAAGAGCTGAGGAGACATTGAGGTATCTAGAGTATGAGTGATAATATTTGTACTAGCAAGTTTGGATGGTTTGGGCATGTGGAGAGGATCTATTAATTAAGTTGAGTGAAAAGATGCAAACACGTGAACGTGGAAGGAGCTGAACAAGGGAAGACTGGGGATGACTTGGGATCAGTCGTTACGGTATGATCGTGAATTATTAGCCTGACAAGTGAGGCACCTCTGAACACAGTAATTTAGTTGTGTTCATTATATAAGATTTGGGATGTATTGTAGTGATTATGCTAGAATATTAATGGCAGGTAGTAATAAATTAATCCGAAAACAAAAACACTACATGTATTGTAAATGCAATATTTTGTTTTTCTGATTTTGTTTACACCAGTTAGGAGAAGAAACTGTTTTTCTTTACAACAGCTAGGGTAAGAAACTGTTTTTGTTTACATTAGCTTGGGTATCCCACAGTCTTTGTTTACACCAGCCAAGGTGCTATACTGGTTTTGATTTCACCTGATAAGGATCCACACTTTCTTTACTTACACCATCTTGAGAATATTTGACTGCTTCAATTGATTGTTAAGATCTTGTTGGTAAATCAATACACAATGTCGAAGAGTAAATGTTCAGTTTAGTTACAGTATGAACTAGTGTGCAACTTTGATATAATATTGTATGATAAATATGTTGCATCTGCTCAGCTCTATTGTGGCAATATATCGAGAAAGTTGAAACTAAAATATTACTGTTATATTAATAAGCCTCATAAAGTATATTACACGTACATTAGATTGTTAGCTCCTGCTGTTGTCATAATTGGTCTTTATAAATTGTGTGGTAGACCAAATATACGCAACTGTAAATGGTGCTTTCCCTTGCCAATATGCAGGACATTGGTCAGAAAGAGCAGCTTCCTGGAACAAGTGCAACCAAAATCCGTCATCAATTTTCCATTAAGCCGATTAAAATATTTTGCAAATATCAGAAATGTTTAGGTGATAGAACAAGCCTGTCGTATTGGATCTTGAAATGTATTGTTGCTACCTGAGGTAGTAAATTTAAGGGGGTGACATACGGGTACATGAAATAACATAAATCATGTGACAAGTTGGTTTATATTAATCAAGCACTATATCGGAGAAAACGGTTTGAGTTGCTTAACCTAAGATTTCGTAACGGCGTTCCTAAATTTACCAAAATTATGTTAAAGCACCAACAATGAAATGCTCACGTCCGTCACAGTCAGTTATTTAATTTATATTTGTTTGTGGTGGGTACTTATACAGTATACCTACCCCAAATTGGCAATTTTAAATATCTAATTACTCTCTCAAAATGAACTCGAAATATATTAACTAAATTTACCCAATATGAAAAAAAGGTATAGGGAACATTAGACCGTTCTTGATATTTAAACTGACTCACTCGAACCGATAAACAAATCAGATGATGGGGCTGAGTGATGACCGCCGAACTAATTATTTGTGAAAGTAAATACATCTGAGATCGTAAGATAATCATTGGCCCAAGCACAGAGAGAGAGAGAGAGAGAGAGAGAGAGAGAGAGAGAGAGAGAGAGAGAGAGAGAGAGAGAGAGAGAGAGAGAGAGAGAGATAGAGAGAGAGAGAGAGAGAGAGAGAGAGAGAGAGAGAGAGAGAGAGAGCGAGAGAGAGAGAGAGAGAGAGAGAGAGAGAGAGAGAGAGGAGAGAGAGAGAGAGAGAGAGAGAGAGAGAGAGAGAGAGAGAGAGAGAGAGAGAGAGAGAGAGAGAGAGAGAGAGAGAGATAGAGAGAGAGAGAGAGAGAGAGAGAGAGAGAGAGAGAGAGAGAGAGAGAGAGAGAGAGAGAGAGTAGAGAGAGAGAGAGAGAGAGAGAGAGAGAGAGAGAGAGAGAGAGAGAGAGAGAGAGAGAGAGAGAGAGAGAGAGAGAGAGAGAGAGAGAGAGAGAGAGAGAGAGAGAGAGAGAGAGAGAGAGAGAGAGAGCATAAGAGCATAAGAGCATATTGGGACGTCTCGTATAGATCACTGCGCTTGGAAATATAACGTAACAAAGGTAAATTTAGGGTAATAGCTACGTGACAGCAGCTCCCTCTCCCTTACCATATTATTCATTGACTTCTTCATAATTTGGAAGTAGTTGATTGCATAGTATACATCAATAATCATCCCAAGCACAGCCTTGCATATTCACTTTGGGAGATTGAAAACACCAATCGTGCAGAGCAACACCAAGGGGAGGCCTCATAGGCATATGATAAGGAGTTGCTGGAACCCCCGTTTCATTTGTATGACCTCTCTCACTGTTCCTGTTTGTGTCTCGCCTACTTAGAGAGCAATCTAGCTAGGTCTCACGAGCACCTTCTCCTATTCATGGCACTACACCAAACAAGCACGCCACACTTCTTTCCAATACATCAAGGAACAATGTTTTTCTTGATGACCACCAACCGCCCTTAATTTAGCTCTTTCACTCTTTCAACTTTGGGAGAGACACTTGTCACAGGCAGTTTTGCATTTTGTTTCCCTTATACAAAATAAATGTACAAAAATGTGTTCTAAATGTAACCACAATTATAGGTCAAAGTTTAACTAATATTGAGAACTATGTTATCCCGCTTTACACACACAAACGCACACACACACAGACGCACACACCATTTTAGATTTACAGAAGAGTGACCATTACTTGCATTACTGCATGTCCACAAACATTTCAGTAATGTAAGCACGTTTCCTTTTTTTTTTTTTTTTTTTTTTTTTTTTTATTAGGAGACCGTTACAAAGTGGTGTACAATCTATCTTATTCTTATTCTAGTTACATTATAGTTTATCTTATTGTACCAGTACCTCCCTACAATCAACCTAGTTGTTCCCCAATTCGGCCATCCGCCACGACCATTTCAAAGTCCAAGTCTCTCACTCTTGTCCTCTGTAGCGGGGAGGACCTTGTACCCCTGAGACATAGGAGTGCAGACCTGAGAAGAGAGAAAGAGAGCTGGCATCTCATCCAAGTTATGACTTGGCTTCTATGCTGGCGCTTTTTCTTCGATATTTATTCAGCTAATCTGGCATAGAAGACACTTGCAGAAGGTCCCATACCTCCCGACGATGAGAAGACCAGAGGAGTAAAGCTTCCTTGATCCCTGTTCAAAATTCTTTCTTCATAAGCGCGTTTTTTTCTCACTTTCGTTTCTCAAGTATGCCGTCTTGAGTCCTCGCTCGCGATATGTTTGTGCTTTTGGGTTGAAGATGCTGATGTCGAAAAAAGCCCGTTGTCCCCTCGTCCAAAAACCTCTAGCACTTACGTCCACTCTTGCTTCATTTGAAGTATTTGCAGTATTGTGAACCAAGTGCTGTCCGTCCATAGGCAGAAGTTCCGGTTCGATTCTGACATCATGGCACACATCGTCCAGCATTTGTGCAATGATGTCTCTTACTTCATCATGCCGGATACAGATGAATCCTCCTTTCTTACAGACGCACACACACACAAACACACATTTTTCTACATTTCCATTGCATTTGTATTTTGGTCAAAGTTCATGTTAACAATACTGTATATCACTCATTTTGTCCATGTATTTCTCGTTCTGTCTTATCACGGGACTGCTTATTTTGCTATGTACACTCGACCGAAAAACAATCTTTACACTAACGCTCTATACGTTCTGGAAGTGGGTCGAAATCTTATGATACGACTCAAAGACGTATGTTTCATCCGATTAATTCCATTCACACTATATTATGTACAGCTCACCAGTGTAAAGATTGTATTTTGGTCGAGTGTACATAGGGACATATTTGTGCGATATATTTTCTTAGGCTATATATTATTCTTCTGCATTGTATCTATTATCAATATTACAGATATTCTATTTACAACAATCTAGAAAATCCATTCCAATGTAACGTGCCATAGTTAAAGCCACTGTAACCAATTACATGTAACTACAATTATATGAAACAAGAAAAATAGAATATCGGAGAGTTATTTTGTGTGTCTGTGTATGTCAGAGATAATGTTTCTTTACAGGAATTAACTATATATTATACGGTACTATATTGACTGTCCCTAGGCGAAGTATTTGCCTATGTTTCAATCTGAATACTGTGAGTCGATATGTTATTATATATTCAAGTAACGGAATACCTTCCTAATGAAATAGGTCATATTTAGGGGGAATGGTTTATTTATTGGTCGATTTATGTATTTATTCATTATTGTTTTAGTTTCTTCCCTAGACCTCCATTAAGGGGAGGTTTTTAGTTAGTTCGCTAGACTTCCATCAAGCTTAACATTACAGCCCCTAGACCCCCTTTCAAGATAAATTTGTACATTTTTCGGTAGAAAAATGTCCTGGCCGAAGGCCGGTTCCTCTTAAATTACAGGCTAGCTGTCGCTCGCCAGGAAAAAAACGACACCTAAATGGCACGAAAAGTCTTAAAATTGACAGAAATGTGCCGAAGGTTCTTAAAATCGCCAAACTAATGGGGCAAACGTCTTAAAATATCAAAAGCAATAGGGCTAACCATGAGGGAGAAGGGGGTCAAGAAAAAAATCCCTCAAGTGGAAATCTCCCCTTAAGCCTAAGAAAACATTCCCAAGATTTCCCTTCTAGATACATTTTTACAATTTTTGGTACGAACACGTACCAGCCGAAGGCCGATTCCTCCTAAACTACAAGCTTGCTATCGCTCATCAGGACAAAATTGACGCCTAAATGGGACGAAAGGTCTTAATATTAACAACAAAATAGGGCGAAAGGTCTTAAAATCGCCGAACAAATTGACCGAACGTCTTAGAATCTGAAAACTAATGGAGCTACACATGAAGGAGAAGGGGGACCAGAAAAAAAACTTCTCTTAAAAGAAATATACACTAGATGTTTGTAAGTGATCTATTATTCATCCATTAAATTGAATGTGCATATTCCAAAACAAACTAAAGTTATATAATATTTGAGTTTTTACTAAAAAAAACTATCTATCTATTGCCAGATGGTATGATCGCCAAAGGGGTGGCCACGAATGAATCTCCCACAAGCACCTCTGTCCTCAGTCAGTCGACGCCCCCGACTCCCAGCCAACACCGCTTTCACGTATATACTTCTTAACTCTATCCGTCCACCTCTCTCGGTCTGCTCTCCCTCTCTGTCCTTCGACTTCACTCACGTACACTCTCTTAGGCATTGTTTCGCTGCCCATACGTTCCACATGGCCGAACCTTTTCAAGGTGTTCCTTTTCATTCTTTCCAACACATTTACATCCACACCACTCTCGTATTTCCTCATTCGTCTGTCAATCCCTCCACGTAACTCCACAGGCACTAGGTATCTCATTTCTACCCCTTTCACTCTTGAATTGTGTCTATCCAACAACGTCCATGCTTCACTCCCATGCTATCGAATTATTTAAATATATTTTCAAATTCACTTTACCTCAAAATCAAAACAGTCAGAGAGCAGCTTAAATTACTTTTAATGTATATTCAATTTAATGATAATAATATTAGGTCGAAGCAGCCTGTGGTAATAGCATTATTGAATGTATCAGATCCTGGTTATGTTAATCCATAGTCGGGAGTGTGGTAGGATGAAAAAAAAAAAAAAAAAAAAAATGTTTTTAAGTTAAAATATATCCCTTACAATCCTGTGATACTGTGTTAGATGACACAAACAAAGATTTATGTATGATATCAACATCGTCCCTGTCTTGTACATTTGAAGCTTTGAACATAATCCGCCACACGTGTACAGTATACTGTATATGAAGCTTCAACCTGAAGATTGTCATAACATAAAGTAATGTTATCAGTATGTGGCTGCATTTTGTTTTGCTTTATTAATTTATAAGTTATCTTTATTAACTAGTAACAGCAGATTACTGTAAACTATTTCAATTGAAGCTTTAGATTATGCTAGTAACTCTGTATCATTGAATTAGGCTTATATTTAGTTTTGTTATACCCAGAGTTATCCTTCTTCCAGATTTATTATATTACTGATAATATCCACTATGTATACATTATATAAAATTGGGCCATTGGATTCCTTCCTGTCTCACACCTCTCTGCACAGGACAAACGACCTCGATGTTCCCGAAAAAATACATCAGCATATTAGTTCTGGATATAATGCATCACCCAAAAAGAAAAGCAAAGACAAATGAACGGGGAATCAGTATATATGAATTTACATCCCAATAATACATTATCCACTTGATCAAATGCCTTGGGGAGATCGCCAAACGTAACTAAGCCAGACTCACCCATAACCATGTTATGTTCTATATTTTTATAGTGCGAATGTTGCATCAGGAATTGACGCTTCCTTTCTAAATCCAAACTGTGGTGTTATTAATTAGGTGTGGTGATAGTGGTAGTGGCAGTGAGCTTAAAATTAGTGGTAGTGGTAGTGGTAGTGGTAGTGGCTGGCTGGCACTGGTGTACTACCACAATTTTAATTTTTAATATGTCCTTTCAAAATAGTTCACAACATTTAATTATGTGCACACCTACATTACTATCTACCTGATACGTGACTTAGGAACTCTCTTTGTATGTACCTTTTTTATGTTGCTCTGGATTCAGATATGTTCAGATATGTTACGCTGGCCAGCTTGCCAGAATGTACCTGTGACTCGCTAGCACTCGCCACGGCAGTGAAATGGGCTATAATAATCGTAGAACGATGTTCTTTCTTTCTTAGTATTCATGTTGTCACAGACAGATCAGTGTTTGCCTTTATTCTAGTCTGTGACACTTAGAAGTATTTTATATCCATAGTAGTGATTATAACATGCAGCGCGTGAGAGAGAGAAAGAGACGCGGAGGGGAGAGCGAAGAGGCAGTGTGTGTGCGCGTATGTACGTGTGCATTCCTCGCTCGGTGGCCCGCCCGCTCGCTATTGGACGGCGGGCCTGGCATGGCATATGACGTCTGCTTGTCATGTGACGTAGCGGCCTGTGATTGGTCGCAGAGCCATCTGGTGGCCAGACTCAGTACTTCTCTCCTTCTCTCTCCTCAGAACATGGCATTGCGCGCTCGGTCCTACAAGTCCCTCGCATTCTGTCTCACATCTAACTCCCTTTACTGCTGTTCCTCTCTCTGAACTCCTTCTTTCCAATATTTCTTATCTTTATTCAATTACCCATCCCTTCTGATTCTCGCATACGACTTCCATAGTTGGCCAGTCGTATTACCAGCGCCTGTTCTCACATATATGTTTTGCATTAGCTTTAGAGGTTATTAGAATCATAGTCACAGGGATTCATATTGTTGGGTGCTTCTAATTATGAGTGCTTCTAATTATTTGGTTGTTCTTTATTACAATTTAATGCTAGACAGTGGAGGGTATCTTTGGTCGTTGTCTGAGTTATGTATATGGCAAGTCAGAGCCTGTACGACTTCGACGGAGCTAGGTAGCCTGTAGTACACCCTTGTGCAAATTTCCCTTTGCGAGCTTAGCAGTTTACAAGCGAAGGGCTTTTGCCTACTCTTGCTTGTATACTTGCTAACTCATTTTGTTGGCCTTTGAGGAGTGCCAGGGTAAGACCAGATACTTGAGATCCGGACTTACCAGGAGAGCCTCCTAGTCACTTAACGTAAGATAAGGGAAATCTGTTCAGGGGAGACAGTAGGCTGCGAGCATGCTTGAGCTCTGCCTAGGCTCCCTGTACCTTTATGCTGCTGCTAGACTTTATTAGTAAGAAAGACCGCATTTTGTTTATTAACTCTAACTGCGTATGCTTTAGCAATTATTCACATATTGTTTTAGCCTAGGTTGATGCATAGTGCACAACCCAGTATGGCTGTTACTTTGGCTAAGGAAGTACTGTTTTTGAGATGCTGTTGTTAGTGCTGTCACAGAGTTGTTGCACTCTCTTGTTCTATATATATGTATCCTACTTTTTGGTGTATTTAGGATACACGCTTTGGTGTCCTGCCCCTGCATTATTTCTGTTCTATATTCGACGATCATTTTAGAGCATCAGACGGATTTCAGAAGATTCCATATCTGTTTGCTGTAGGACTAGACTTCAAGTGTTTTCATAGAGCATTGAAGAGTTTAGTGTTGAGTTCAGACTCACACTAAAGATAACGTAAGCATATAATCTTTTATTAAATCTTGTCATAGTTTATTATTTTAAGCATTGTTATTACTTGAGAGTTTTTTATTAACGAAATTACTCTTGTTGTGAGTAGGCTTTGCCGTCACCGGAAAGCCTTTGTAGAAGTACACTTAATCCAGTTAATTGATACCCCGTTATCCAGTAGATTAACTCTGGATGGTTTAAGTGTTTTGTTCACCGGCTTAATAGTTCGAGGGTTTGGAATTAGCGTACCGTTGTTGCAGATCTAGCCTATCTTGTAGTCCAATATTAAGTGCCCTTGTTTATTTCGTTGTGCCGGTCGTAACAAATGGCGACCTTAGTCCAGGATATAGTGAACTGAGTTTTGCAGGATTTTTTTGGGAGAAATCTTATTCGCCATTTTTGGGTTCGATTTTATTTCTCGCAGTGTTGGCAGTGGACATTGTTTTTGAGGATATATGGAACTTGTTGGAGTTTATTGGTGACCAAGTGTTGAACTTAAAAACATTTTCGAATATTTTTTGTGAATAAAGCTACGCGAGAGTTTGGCTACTTTTGTCCTGACTTGGGATTTTTTTTTTTTTACTCCATCATGTCGTCACTGGACGGATCTGAGCATAGTGAGGGCACAGTGCGAGAGACAGGCGAGAAGGTGGAGAAGGTGGAGTTGGTTGACGGCGTTCGAGTGATGAATGGTGAGGAGGATGTTCGGAGGTTTTTGGAGGAGCCTGTGATGGCGGACCGGGTGTCGGGGCTGGACCGGTACGAACTGCAGTGTATAGCCACGGTCTTAGGGTTTCCTTGCAATAGCGGTTGGTCAAGAAGTGAGCTGGTTACCTGTGTGCTGGGTGGGGTGCACGAGACTTCGGGTGGAGCGGGAGCTGGGGCACCTTCGTCCCAGCCCCCATTCGACTGAACTCCTATCATGGCGCCCCCTCGGGTTCCGGAGCCGAGTACGTTCCCGCAGGCCGATGTCCGCTGGCGATTGGGTAGGCCTCTTGGTGACTCACTGGGTGGGTCCCCGGTAGTAGCACCCCCTCCTCAGGGTTTGTCTCCCGAGATGTTGTTTCAGCTCGAGCTCACCAAACTTGAGCTCAAGCAGCGACAGGCTGAGCTCAAGTAGCGAGAGGCTGAGCTCAAGTATCAGTCTGCAAGGTATTGTGCCGATGTTGACCTAGAGAAAACTCGTGTAGAGGTGACGGGGAACCGTTTCGTCCAGGGGGGTCGACCCCACGACCAGTCCCTGTCGCATCTACTAAAGTTGGTTCCAGTGTTTGATGAGTCAGGAGTTACAGAATTCTTTCTCCGTTTTGAGAAAAAGTGCCGGGAGCACCAATGGCCCGAGGAGAAGTGGGCAGCCCTTGTTTCTTCACGATTGACGGGGAAAGCAGTCAAGGCGTACGATGCTTTGCCGCTAGATTCCTGTGTGAATTATGAGGCGTTGAAAGAGGCCGTCCTGAGGGCATATGAGTTGCAGCCAGAGACCTATAGGCTGAAGTTTAGGGCTGTTCCTAAGCGAAAGGAGAGTACTTTCCAGGAACACGCTTGAGAACTATCAGATGCGTTTGAGAATTGGTTGAGGTCGGAGAAAGCAACTACTTTTGATGCAGTGAAGCAATTAGTGTTGTTAGAACAATTCCTTAAATGCACTGGTAGGGACTTGACTCTTAACCTGAAAGAAAAGCAACCTAAAACTCTGCAGGAGGTGGCTGAGTTGGCTGACCTCTGGTTGTCGTTAATTCGTGGGTGCGGGTCTGCCCAGAGAGCAGAGGCAGGTAACAAGGGGCGTACCACCCCCCCCCCCCCTAACTAATGATACAACAAATTATCCTACTAAGAGCACTGTTGCCAATTTTGAACCCAAGTCGAAATCCTTCTCGTTAAAGAAAGGCCAGGGCCCTTACCCACCTCAGGGGAAGTCCAAGAGTGAGGTAGAGTGTTTCAAGTGCCATAAGAAGGGGCATATTGCGTGCTCTTGTCCGAGCACACCGTCTACAGCGGTGGTGTCACTAGTGAGCAACATCGGGGTGCCATTGAGGTCTTCCGCGTTTGCCCAGGGTAAACAGTCGGTTGCGAAGTCACTGCCGGTGCAGAAGCAGCAGGAGGGCTCGTCACCCGTCCGAGATGTTTTTTGTGGTCATAGGGGGCACGGCACTGTGAGGTGGGCTGGTGTGGAACATAGGCTTGAGTTGTTGCGTGATAAGGGCGCTTCCCAGACACTACTTAAGAACTTCACTGGCAAGCCTATTAACGCAGCTCGAGTTGTAGTGGTTCAAGGCATCAATGCTACGCGGTCTTACCCGCTGGTCAGAGTGAAGCTTGAGGTGGATGGTGTGTCACGGGAGTTGGATGTGGGTGTTGTGGAGAAATTGCCAGTTGCGGGGGTCGACCTCCTTCTCGGTAACGACTTTGCGGTGCTCACTTCCGAGGTTCCACCCTTAGTCGTTGCCGAGAGGGCGGCCGACACGAGTAGGGAGGGGCAAGAGTGGCTCGAGAGGTGCCAGATGCAGCAGATGGCGTGTGCTGTCACCAGATCTCAGTCCGCTCAGGTGTCACAGCCTAGTACCCAGGTTTCAGACCAGAGGAGGAAGGGTCGGAAGGAGAAAGTCAAGGCTGGTCGGGTTAAGAGTTTGGACCCAGCGACACTCCTTGGTGACTCGGTACTTGCACCACTTTTGAGGTCCGGAGTGGCCCCAGAACCTGTCCCCCTAGTGACATGGTAGGGAGTGATAGCACTCCGCGACAGAAGCGTTCCCAGGTGAAACAGACTAGGCTTGAGCAACCCAGTATCGGGGGTGGCCACAAGTTGCTCCAGGAGCACTTGGACAGGTTGGCACCCTCTGATATATGTCGGATGCAAGTAGGAGCTCCTGGGCATGAGGGTTGTGGGAACTGGGCTATAGAACTAGACGAGGACAGGGATGCAAAGCCGGGAGATTTTTTTCATGTTGGGGGAATCCTGTACCGCCATTTTTTGGATCCCAGACGTAGTTGGGATGGTGGGGCAAGAGTGGTTGACCAATTGGTGGTCCCCGAGAAGTGTCGTGATAGCCTGTTGCGGTTGGCGCACGATGTTCCGTTAGCAGGTCACTTGGGTGTGAGTAAAACGTTGGCCTCGTTATCTAGGTTGTTCTGGTGGTCAGGTATTAAAGCCCAAGTCTCGGCCTGGGTGGCGATGTGTGGTACCTGCCAGAGGATGGGAAAGCCGAATCAGAGCATACTTAAGGCTCCGTTGCACCCAGTGCTTGCTATTGGTCCTACCTTCAGCAAGGTTATCATCGACATGGTAGGCCCTCTGCCTCCCACTAGTGCAGGTAACAGGTTTTTGCTAACCCTCATGGACGTCTCCACTCGCTACCCTGATGCATACCCTATGAGAAATGGCAAGTCTAAAACTGTTGTGCGAAACTTGCTGTTGTATTGCTCGAGATACGGGTACCCGCAGGAAATTCAGTCGGACCAAGGGTCAAATTTCACGTCCACTCTCTTTAAACAGACCATGCAGCAGCACAATACGGTTGTCTCTTCAGCTTATCACCCAGAGAGTCAAGGGGTGTTGGAAAGATGGCACTCTACTTTGAAAAACATGTTGCGGTGCTACTGTATGGAGAATGGCAAGGATTGGGACCTGGGGCTACCGTACGTTTTGTTTGCGGCACGAGAGGTACCTGGGGAGAGCCTTTTTTTTTTTTTTTTTTTTTTTTTTTTATTTAAAGAGACCATGAACGGAGGAAGGAAAAACACAGATAAAACAAAAAGGTCCATGTGCCTAAAGGCATCCTCCATTCATAAAATGTTTGTAACAACTGGATTTAAACATTTGCAGATTGTAAGTTTGTGGAAAGCAATTCGAGGGAAGTGAATTCCAAAGAGTAGTGTTACGAACTGGCACTCGGGTACACAAGGGCTCTCAATCAGGACTCGAATACGGCTCGCTGCCACAACGGAAACACACGATCCCAACCCCTGAGTACTGCCAGCCGAACAAAAAACACCAATACCCTCCAGAGTTCAATCTGCTATAACGGGGTATACAAGAACTCGGTACTAGTGTTCAACAACAGACTAATAAAGAGACAGGAATGATCTAGTCTGGTCAACAATCAAACAATGAAGTAAGAAACAACAACACCAAAGAATAATGTTGGCCGAAGCCGAAGTAATCCACCCTTGACTAAGAACTTAAGAAGTCCTCCACCCTCTACTTCGGATCGGCACTATTACGTTACATTAATTAATAGTCCTTAACACCTTATTAGCGGGCTAGGCAGTTTATTTATATGTACCGCCCAGCGGGGTGTTTTTAGCCAAAATAGGGCTGTTTACGTGATCATTTTCATGCCTAAATAAGACCCAGAGCGTAAAACAAGTATCTATCCCTGAAAGGGCATAAACAGAGCTTTCCAATGACACCATAACGATCCTTTTATGATGGCTAGTTTTCTTGCAACAACCGCGCAACGCGAGTGCAAAAAGCATGTAATTAGGCACTTTCCCCATACCATTCCGTATATAGCGAGTGAGAGAGGGAGGGAGGAGGTGGGATTCGTGTCAGTAGGTTCGCCGCGGTGGTCTGGAGCAGTCATACGCTCGCTACTCTCCTGCCACCACTTGTCTCTCTCTCTCAGCAACATTACGTGCTGAAATTGCCACACGACCTATGTCGAGCGCCGCCAGATAGCCCAGATTTATTATACTCGACTTATGTTGCGCGCCGACAGTTAAGGGTTAAGCATCGAGCAAGGAATCTTCTGAAAAAAGTTAGATGCTTCTCGGATGCTCGTAAGAAGTACGTATCGGATTTTGAACAGTAATTCAATAAGCAAAAAACACTGGCAATTAAATACTATTAAAGGTTTAAATTGGCATTAGAATAATTAAAAGAATATGCAATAGTAAATGGCAAACATTAAAAAGAAGTACTCCGCAAATGCAACGGCAATAGCCTACTCGGATTGTGCTCGTGGGCCACTAATCACTAAATTAGCCAAGCTTGCAACACATGAAATCAATAGTGCATAAACAATATCATACATAAGGAAAGCTTCAATACTATTCTGTATCTACTAATCGAGTAAAGTCTAGCTGGGGTACTGTGGGCAAAAGGTAGCAGTGACAAAAACGGCTCGTAGCCTAGCGAAGTCCTCACAACTGTTTAAAGTATTACGTTAAAACTAACAAGTGCACTTTGAGAAATCCAGATCCCTTGTATCTGGTTTTCTCCCGGCTCCTTGACAAAGTAAAAACAAACTGTTAATAAAATACAGGGTGGTTAGGCTCTTGCCCTCACGCACTGTAAATTATTAACTCAACACAGTCAGCCGCGAAGACAACCTAGGCTTCACTGAACCGAAACGAGTATGCAGGTTTATCGCTTAACCACTGCATCAAACAACAACTCGTAACACAGAAAAGCCTTACCCCAGTCTAGCATTACCTAGACTAGCAGAAAACAGGAATAATAATAATAACACACACGGAAATGCATATACAAGTGCAACAAACATAAATCAATCCTATTCTAAGTTAACCCTTCCAAAATAGGCTATCAAATAGGCAAGTATCTCGTGAGAACTCAAGCGATAATACGTTGGCTGACTAGCTCTGCACCAACGGGACCATGGAAGTTAAACAGGCAGGGAAAAGAGGAGTTAAGAATGTAAGGTAGTAGAGAAAGTTCACATCAGTCAGGAGAATATATATAGTTAGCAAGGGAAATGAGAAGTCGCTCTGCCTAATGAGTTCTGATGAAAAAATGGCTAGACTTCCCTTTTATACCCGGCCCTCTAGTGAGCCCAACGTGAACTACTAAGGACCGCCCACTGACAACCATTACATAATTTCTCTCTCTCCTCTGGGATAGACAAAGGCTCCCCTAGCACTGAGGGGAGGGGGGAGGGGGGAGTGCTAGTGAGTTAGGTCCACCTCCCGCCTGGCGCACCCACTGACCCCCAACTGTGGCTGTTTCTCTTCCCATCATTACAAATAAGTTTTACACACAATACTTATAACAATGATATAAAATAGAACTCGTTGACTCAGATGAAAACAAAATACATATTCATAATACTTATAGTACAACGGCTCACATGAACTAAGTTAGGAAACTCTACATAGACTACAGCCAAAGTTCCTGCCCTGACGATCCTAGCGAGAGTTGGGCATGACTAGGCGTTCTGTACAGCATGCTCAC
>CM064497.1:26819087-26935774 GCA_032716605.1 Paralithodes platypus | reverse complement strand
CGTGTCACCATCATACCACCACCGGCCCTCATCGAACTTCCATCGTGCCCAGTCGGGTACCGGCTTTGACTGGAATTTGGACTCTTAGGGCATTGATGTGCTGCCCTCATGTTGCAACAGTGGTACCAACTGGCCCGTCGTGGCTACGACGTGTCACCGTCGTGGCTTCATGGTCAAACGCGTACTTCGTGTCACTCTCTCTGCCGATGTACCAATTTGTGTACCTCGTGGCACATCGGGACCAACATCGTGAATATGTGAAAGTGGCTTAATTAGGCGTTCGAGTCTATTCCTGGTATGTTTAGAATATATTTCATTAAGAGTCAGGATGCTTTTGTATTCTTTGTAAAGGAGTCACAGGGTCCCATTGAGGCCATACACAATCATCAAGGCAATACAAGAAACTCCTTCATCTGAATATTTTGGTTGGCCTTGATATCGCATTTTGGATTAATTAATTACCTTTTGTTTAGTTTCTACCTATGAGTCTACAATTGTCTGGAATGCTTAAATGCAATCTCCAATCTCTCTCGCTTACTCTTATGCTCTCTCTCTCTCTCTCTCATACCTACCCAGATGGTCAGACCCAAAAAGTAATCAGATTCTCCTTAATTGGGTCAGTTATGGATAACGAGAAATGACATTTTTGACTTTTGGCTTTTATACCAGTCCAGAACGTGGATTGAATAACATTAAGATAGCATGCATGTACACTTTTGCGCACGCACACTTACACACACACGCACACACACACACACACTTACATATAAACATGCTCCTTTCATGCAGGCACAATATATAAACATGCACATGTAAATGCATACACTGGATGATCATAGGTTGACTGTGGTACCAATGATACAGAGAATGCTACATAAATACAATGGCTACACAGAGAATATGGTCCTTACAAGGTAATCCACCTTATCCAAAGAGAGAAAATAACAAATATGGAACGAAAACAAATACAAAACAAACACACACATAGCCAGTGAACATGGGAATTGCAAATTGTTTAACATTTCCAATTATCGATACAATCCTCAGCAAATCAAATGGGAATTTCGACGACTATAATATTAATGCAGCTTAGCAGTGGGGAGATTGTGGACACCAATCGAGCAGGGCAATACCCAGGGGAGATCTCATAGTCAAGTGATAATGAGTTGCTGGAACCCTTATTTCACTTGTCTGGTCTCCCTTACTGTTTCTGGTTGTGTCTAACTTACACAGAGAGTAATCAAGCTAGCTCTCACAATTTAGCGATGTATTAAATCCTATAAGGGTACTTGATTTTCTTTTATATTGAGGCAACCGATTCCATATGTTAACCCCATGAAGAAACTGCCAGCAGACCCTTATCTGTATCCTCCTACTTTCAAAGCCATAGGTGGATGTTGAGTATTCGTACACAACAAAGTCACTTGCTCTCGTGTTCCCGATTTCGGCTCCTCTGCATTCTCAACCTTATGTCACTCTCATGATAAATATTTCTGTGCTGTCTTATCTTTCCCCTAGCTCTACTGATGTTCCCAAATTGTCTATCTAAACTCTAACGTGGAACACATCCTATCCATCTCTATTATCTCAGAAATCTCCATCTTTGGAGATTTCAACGTTCACCACCGAGAGAATGACTAAGAGGGTGTACGAGAGCGAGGTGGAGGGACAGAGGGGGAGAGGTAGACCGAATATGAGGTGGAAGGATGGAGTGAGGAATTACATGAACGAAGGCCGTGCTGGTTGGGGGGAGGGGCGTCGACTGACTGGGGACAGAGGTGCATGGGGGTGGTTCGTTCGTGGCCACCCCTTCGGGGATCACGGCGTCAGGCAATAGATAGATAGATAGAACGTTCACCACCACTAATGGATCTCCTCCCATTTCACTGACAAACCTGGTGAACAAGATTTAATCTTCTCTATCCTAGATGACCTAGAGCAGTTGGTTCAGCAACCCATCCGTATCCTGGACCGCTTCGTAGACCGGCCCAACATGCTTGACTTGTTTTTAAATTCTTAACCTTTTACTTATACTGTTGATCTTTTCTCTCCTTTGAGCATCTCCTTCTATAAACTTATGTTTGTCACCTGTCCTATTTTTCCAGTACCGCCACTTGATCCTTCCAGCGGGCCGGCTCTTGTGGCACTTTGGCGCTGCCGACTGGGAGTCTCTTCAGCAGTACCTCTTTGATTTTCCATGGAATGATTTTTGTTTCCCCTTGGAGAGTGCTGAACGCATTACCGAAGTAATCCTCTCAGGCATGGAGACATGCATCCCATTTTCTTTCTCATAGTCTAATGCAAATATTATTTGTTTTACTCACGGTTGCTCTATTGCTGTCCACAATAAGGAGTAAACATTCAAACGGTACCGTAGACTTCAAACTTAAGAATCTCATTCTACCTAAGTTTCTTCTCGGAATCAAGCCAAATCTATTCTTCGACTCGCTAAACACTTTTTCATAAATGGTAAATGCACTGAACTATCCAACTCTAGCTCTTCACAAACATTATGTCATCTAGCCAAAAACCTCTCCAACAATTTGTCTTCCCTTTTCCACTCTGACGTGGCACTACCATCACTTCTTAATCTGACAAAGCTGAACTCTTCGCCGAAACTTTTGCTAAAAACTTCACCTTAGATGATTCTGGTGATATTCTTCCCTGTCCAGCCCCCTCTCTTTTACTTATGCTTAATATCTTAATCTCTTCTAAAGATGTACTCTCTACCCTTTCTGGGCTTATTACTAAGAAGGCGTATGGACCGGATGGTGTTGCTCCTGTTATACTAAAAAACTGTGCTTCCATGCTGACTCCCTGCTTAGACAAACTATTCCGTCTCTGTCTCTCCTCTAACGTCTTCTCTTCTTGCTGGAAGTTTGCTGGTGACTGCTCTCTACCCTCCAACTGTCGTCCAGTTGCTCTAATTTTTTGCATTTCCAAAGTTTTTGAAACTCCTATCACTACAAAATTTCTTAAGCATTTATCTTCTCATATTCTACTCTCAGATCGCCATTATGGCTGCCCTAGGGTCGCTTTACCAGTGATTTTGTTTCATATCTTACTAAGTCTTGGTCATCCTCCATTCGGGACTTCGGTGATACTTTTTCTATTGTACCATTCATATTGAAGGCCTTCAATAGAATATGGCACAAATCTACAATTTCTAAACTACCCTCCTTCTGTTTCTATCCCTCTATCTGTGCCTTTATCTCTCATTTTCTTATGGCCATTCCATAGCTGTTGTTGTGGACGGCCATCACTTTCTTCCTCAACCTATCAACTCCAGTGTCCCCTTATTATTATTATTATTTTATTATTATTATTGAAATACCACAGGAACAAAAATTCCTGGGAGCGAAACTTCCACCCCCAACGAGATCCCTCTCTTTCTACCACCTCCCTCCACATGTTACACGTCTCGTTAATCACAGTCTTCTAATATACAAATCACATTTCCTTACCCCCTGACATTCTTGAAATACCCACTAAGTATATTCAATCTCACAATCACACGCTTAAAAAAAAAAAAAAAAATACAAAACAAAGCCCTAAGATTCGCCACAAACCAAAGATACCCCTATACAATGACGACACAACAAATACACGAATACACAAACACACTACCATTAAATGTCCGACTCCATAGACAAGCAACACAAATATGGCACAAACTAGAACTATCACAAGACCCAACTCTAGAGAAAATTAAGGAATATTATGCACAACAACCAAATTTAAGATTCAACAACTGGTTTAAAAGCAGTCTAAATAAAATAAACACAGAAGATGAACCACAGCCAATTTATTAAAGGAAAAAAAGAGGAAAAAAGAACAGGGAGGGAAAAAAGAAAATAAACAAACAAACACACAGTTTATGTTCAGCATATTAAGTGTTGGTTGACGACCGTTTGACTTCAATGTTCTCTCCGAGTGGTAGTCCCTGGAAACGAGTGCATTATTTGAAGCTTCATTCGGTGTTTAATCAATTCTTGACAATAATTGTATTCAGCTAACTATGATCTCAATAACCATTGATGTAATGAAAATATGAATAGTCTCCTCATACGATTGCACTAGTTCTGTAGTGCTATTATTTACAACCTGTCAATTAATAATTCAGTCACTACAAGCTTGCTTGCTTTTTTTTTTTTTTTTTTTTTTTTTTTTTTTTTTTTTGAGATACGTATATACAGACCATGTGACAATTAAATGAGGAAACTATAATAACACATCTGAATAATGCCAACCTGATTTATAAACACAAATATGAATGTAACCAGACGACGATGCTGTTGTTTCAGTGGAATAATGGCTCTTTGAGCAGTATGTATCGCCTTACTAGTGGTTGTCCCCTCACAGGATGGGGGGCGCTGCTCAATAAACTCGCCCCTCGGGGCAAAATCAAAATCAAATCAGTGTTCCTCAGGGATCTGTCCTGTCTCCAGTTCTCTTTCTAATATGCATTAACCCCTTCTGTACCGGTGATGTACTTCTCATTATATTCTGTCAACTAATAGACGATTTTGTACAGCTTAGGAAGGACGTTTACTCATTGAAATGGCTACAACCTACCATAATGTATTCCATTTAGCTACCACATATCCTTCCTAAGCTTCATAAAATCGTCTAAATATAGCTAGAACAAAATCAAGAAGACGTCGCCGGTATGCAAGGGGTACCTCTAGTCCCTTCCACTCATATGATGATGACTCTCTGCAAGCTTTCTCTCTTCGCGCCGCAGTGTTGCATCTCTCTGGCTATTCTACTGTTATTATCAGTGTTCCTTAGAGCTCTCTCAGTGTATACCATCTCTTTTACGTAGAACACGTAGCACCCGACTTGCAGAAGAATCCCACCCTTTCTCTGTGCAACTCTCCAACCCAATAGTGAATCAATATTCCAAATTTTTCTTCTATTCACCAGCTGAGCGCTTGCAATCTCTCCGTGAATCCATGTTTCCCTCATCCAATGACTTATAATGCTTCAAACTCCATGTGTCCAAGCATTTTGTATCGTAAATTCCTTGATTATGGCCCAGTCACTCTTTCAACTCTGGGGGAGGCAGTCGTCACAGGCAGTTTTTCCTTTTGTTTCCCTCATCCATATAGAACACAATTTACATCACAACTTACGATAGACATATATATATATATATATATATACTCGCATGAATTGTCAGCATTATAAGATTTATAACCCAAGGCAACACAAGTTTTCCTCAAAATCGTATTAACTATGAAAAGTATATCAATATTTCCATAAAATTATAATTTGGAAGCATTTTACAACGGTCATCAGATCCATCTGTTATTCTGTGTGTGTATATATTTTATGTATATATATATATATACTGTATAATATACTGTATATATATATATATATATATATATATATATATATATATATATATATATATATATATATATATATAATAAAATAATATTAATAATAATAATACATATTATTTCTAGACAATAGCACGCACTGCAAAAGTAGGGAGTCAGTTAGTGGCAAACACGATTGACCTGGATTTAACTGCCGTCATGCGGGATTTACAGTATATTGTTATACTGATCTGTCACTCACACACACACTCTCTTTCTCTCTTTGTTCAATCTTGTCATGTCCCTCTCTACCCATCTCTCCCTCCCTACTGCAAACTATTTTTCTTCTCCCTTCCTCCTCTCAGTCCCCTGCCCCATCCGTCTATCTAAATAATAGTGCATTGTGTAATATTCACTTTTTCTACTTTATGCTCTATTTTGTTATCACCGGAATTACTCCTACACATATATTGAGGAAGCTACTTAAACTTAATTGAACAAAGATTAATTGCTCCTTATTATATTAAGCCGCTGTCACACGAGCGCTTTTTCCTTCCATTTTCCATGAGCAAGTTTGTTCTCGTATTATTTCTGGACATTTTCGCACTGGAATCGGTAACTAGGCTGAAGGTAGATTATGTTAGTGGGCTGAATTATAATTAAGTGTAACTATTTAAGCTTCCAGACCATAATTGCCCGTAAAAATTGCTCTAAAAAGGGCTCGTGTGACTCCGGCTTTACTTTATGTTACTTGTATACATTAAAGTTTACCCACTCAGTGATAGTACGTATTGAAGGCATTATAGTTTGGTTGACATGCGCGTTTACATTTTCACGCAAAAGTTATCTGATATGATCCATTAAGGGGTGATGGGCCGTTTATTTTCCTTTTTAATTATATTTTAATTATTTTCTTAGGTTCCTCCCTATACCTTCATCAAATTTAAAAAAAAAATCATCCATTAGATCCCCCTTCTAGATTAATTTGTACATATTTTGTACATGTTCCGGCCGAAGGCCGGGTCTTCCAACAATACAGGCTCACTATCGTTCGCCAGGGAAACAATCGACACCTAAATAGCACGAAATGTCTAAATATTGACGAAGAAATGGGGCGAAAGGTCTTGAAATCGACTAACTAATGGGGCAAACATCTTAACATCTGAAAACTAATGGGGCTAAACATGAGGGAGAAAGTGGTTCAGAAAACCGGCCCATGTCCCCTTAAACGGTTTTTTGGAAAATTGTCCTCCTATGACCATCATATTGTTTTACTGCTATACTTTCATTCAGAGAATAGGTGCGAATTTATACGGCCAACTTTACACCAACAGAAAACAACGAAAATATTTATTTCATAGCAGAGGCAATTTAGCAATTGCACTCAAATAAATTACACATATACATTATTCATAGGATTGTAAGCGCATCCTGCAACAACCAAAAATACCAGCTCCTGCGATAATCACACTTGAGCTCTCCACTAACGCACCCCGTTAATAATCACACTTGAGCTCTCCACTAACGCACCCCGTTAATAATCACACTTGAGCTCTCCACTAACGCACCCCGTTAATAATCACACTTGAGCTCTCCACTAACGCACCCCGTTAATAATCACACTTGAGCTCTCCACTAACGCACCCCGTTAATAATCACACTTGAGCTCTCCACTAACGCACCCCGTTAATAATCACACTTGAGCTCTCCACTAACGCACCCCGTTAATAATCACACTTGAGCTCTCCACTAACGCACCCCGTTAATAATCACACTTGAGCTCTCCACTAACGCACCCCGTTAATAATCACACTTGAGCTCTCCACTAACGCACCCCGTTAATAATCACACTTGAGCTCTCCACTAACGCACCCCGTTAATAATCACACTTGAGCTCTCCACTAACGCACCCCGTTAATAATCACACTTGAGCTCTCCACTAACGCACCCCGTTAATAATCACACTTGAGCTCTCCACTAACGCACCCCGTTAATAATCAGGTAATCCAATAATCTTACCCTCTTGCCACAATGATATTACCAGTCGTTGGCATAATTATTAACATGCAGGGGTCGTTGGCATTGTTAACATGCAGAATCATAAACGTACATTACCACTGCACTGTTGGCATAGCTGAAGGTCATATAATTCTATCATTGCTAAAACATATTACCCGAATCATTATGACTTATAATACTAATAATAATAATCGTCTGGTTACTTATATAGCTCCCGTATCTCCTCCTTCGAGGATTCTCAAGCTCTTGACTATTCTTTAATCAACCAGATACCATTACCCATCCCACTTGGTGATGGGGAGACGGTCACCGCCGGCTATATCTAAACAATACTTTTCAATCTGAGCGGGAAATGAACGCGCGACAGCTAGATGGGAAGCAGTGACGCTATTCACTGAGCCAGCGGGATGGCTGGTGATGTTTACCATCTAATTGCATCAATATGTTCTTGGAGAAAATGGAGAGTAAGAGGATGGTAGTGCCGTAAGTATGATTACTAAGAGTATTATTAACGTTAAGTAATTTACTTGGACATTGTGATGAATCCAAGCCAAGGATAACTAAGGTTTTAATCTGTAGATAAAATGCCCCCTCTCTCACACTCAACTTATGTAGAAATCCGACAATAAATAGTGGCTGGCCAACTGTTGATATTTTATCGTTTATCTCTATAAACCAATATTGCCACTGATTCATTGGAGAACCAATATATTCAATTATACTACTATGCTCGTCAGTAAAATATACGTTGATTATGAAAGTATTTGCTAAGAATTAAATTTCAGTAAAACTGAATTATATGCATGAATATAATGTTCCCAATATAATTGTATTGTGTTCTTCCCTAGGCATGACGGTCATAAATAATGTTAATTCAATACAGTTTGCAATCACAAACTTTCAGTATGCTTATTCATTACATGCAGCATTACGGTAATGTTCACGTTATTGCAATGTTGCAACCAAGGACCACCTTGCCCTACTCCGACAGTAGCATCTATCGTAGCGTCTCTCAGTATAATTATCTGTCATGCTGGTTTACATATTTTGTATTGCTGTTAAGGTAACTTTACCACCTATTGATTATAGGTGATCTAACAATTTGTGTATCTGATTCATTTAATCTCCTAAGGCTCTGGCATTAATTCACCTTTATCTCTGTCTTCAATGTTTTCATCCTTCCTTTCCTACTTCCACCATCTAACTTCACCTCTTTCCATTCATTATCAAGGTCACACTCGCCATCATCCTAGGCGTAAATATTTAACAAACTTACTCAAATTCGCCCCGCCTGACTTTCCCACATGCCTCATCTCAGGTATATTGCCATGCACGAACGTGTCTGGAATAACTCATCACATAAAGGATTTTGGAGGTTTACATTTAGAATGAAACGAGTTGTCTTCTCACTTTCAGCGAACAGTATTCACCCGTAGGGCCTGTCACTGTTCAATTTCTTATCCTAGTAAATCCATTTCAGGATCTAGGGACTACACGTTCACTCCCACACTGAGCGGGTACGTCGGCTATTGATGGCAGTAATGGTGATTATGGCAGTGATGATTGTGATGTTTTCGGTAGTGGCATTGGCAGTATGTATGTATGTACTGTATATACTCAGGCACATACCCCATTGCTGGGGGTGACCAACACGAGACAGAGCCCGAACAGAAACAACATTTAAAGTTCCTATTTTCAAAGTCTAGTCCCACTCGCCCGTTCCTCTGTCTCGTCGAGTAGGAGAATTGTACAAGAGGAGGACTCCTAGCCGCCTGCCCCCAGAAGGAAAAGTAGGACAGTAAAATAGACAGACAGACACAGCTAAGTTGGTTAGAGGATGCCAAACCTTACTCTGGATAGGTCCAGCCCTCACAATGGCAGTAGTAGTTATTATGGTGGTGGCAGAGTGATGTTGCCGAATGACATCTGAGAAACATTGGAGTTATGGGTTGCAGTAGTGATGACATTATGGTGGCATTGATGATAGCGGTCGTGGTGATTTGCGGTGTTCAACGGGAAACAAAATCTATACAAGTTAAAGGGGGGATGAGCCAGTTTTTCTGGCCCCCTTTCTCCCTCGAGTTCAGACACATTAGTTTTCAGATTTGACGACGTTCGGCTCATTATTTTGGCAATTTTAAGATCTATCACCCCATTTCTTTGTCAATATTAAGACGTTTCGCGTCATTTAGGTGTCGATTTTGTCCTGGCGAGCAAGAGCGAGCCTGTAATTTATGAGGGATCGGCCTTTGGACAGGACATTTTTCTATCGAAAAATGTACAAATGTATCTTGAAGGAAGGGTCTTGGGTTGCTATTTTTTAGCTTGATGGAGGTCTAAGGAGGAAACTAAAAACATGATATGTATATATACCTTATACAGTATATATATATATATATATATATATTAGTAGGGCAATGAGAAGAAATACGTTGTGGAACATCATGATTTATTCTAATTTTCGGCGACGTCACGCAGCCATCCTCAGGAAAGGGTTACCAACGGATCCTAAAAATTGAGTATAACTCTGTATATATTGCTAAAACAGGATCACTAAAATGTAATGCATTGTTGAACACGTGGCAATTTGCCTATCTAAAAACAATTAAACAACATAATTTTGACCAACTAGGCAAGGTTTGAATATAAATTGAATATAAAATAAATCTACAGCTAGACACCATCAAATTCAAAATTGCTAAATCTCAATGCAACAAAAGAAATCAAAACGCATAAGATATCAAATTTATGTTATCATTTCTTTTTCTATTCAAATAATATTCTAAACTGTAAAGGCTAAAATCTATTAAACAAAATTTAACCTACCGCTAAACAGCCTCCAAAGTATTATGTTAATATCCAACCATGTGAGGACAAGACTTAGCAAAAACAATCATAATAAACGAAAATATTAAAATGAAGGACTTTATTAAACATTTCAAATTATCTAGTAATACATATTAGAAGCAAATCATAGTAATCCTAATCACACCGAACCGCAACATAAAGCAAAAAAGTACATTTGAATTACTTTACTCTAAGAATCAAAAGATACGTGTTGAAAATTCACATAAAGGAAAATTGTCACAAACAATTGGAACTCACCATGATACCACCAGTCTCCAATGAAAGACGATGAGGGACTGATTAATATACTGTAGATTTGGGAGGGGGGGGAACCATATTTTGGACCTAAAATCATAACTATTGTATAATTATTCAAAACATCTTTTTTGACTGACGTTCGCATTCACGCAACAAATGTTTGTGTGAAATTTGGTGAAAATCCGTCCAACGGTCTAGGAGGAGTTCCGAGACAGACGGACAACGACAACGACAACAACGACAACGACAACGCCGACTACAGACATTTTTTTCGTGTGGTACCCACTATATGGGGGGGCGATACCAAACTCTGCTTACGCAGAGTTGAATATACAATAGTGAAACATTAAAGAACTCAAGTAACTATATTTCTAGACATTCAAATGATTTATGCGACAACAAATATTTAATGGATTTTGTTTGTTAAATATATGATGGTTATTCACAAAATATGGGATATATACTGTAAATACATATGACAACACAAACAAGTCCTGACAAACGAAGCATTGATAAACGGTACACCCGCTCTCCCCTTTGATTACACTGTCAAGTGAAAATACAAATGTTTAAGAGGGATAACAATTAGGATGGTGTACGAACAAAGCAATTTCAAGAAAGTATGGTTGTATATGCAATGTTCAGTCTTCACTAATCCCAGGTTATGAAAAGTAAGCTTGCGATGTTGCCAACACTAGGAATTGGGGCATTGCCAGTTAGTGACAAACATTTGTTTGAGGAGTAGACTGTACATCCTTGTTAGAATTTTAACTCGTAAACTACATCAGGGTAGAGGGGGGGGGGGTATTTCTTTCCTTAGTTGGTGATGGAGTTGTGGGTGGCGTGTTTTGATCTGGTCTCATGATATCTACCATATATAGCAATATTATTGCACCACATGTGCATTGGTTTCATGCACAAGGCACAACTGATGAACCGATAAATTTGGTGGTAAGAACCTTTATTTACAGAAACATAACTGGGCATACTGTGTGTAAGGGAGGGGTGGTAGTAGATTGATGGGGGAGGTAGTAAAGGTAGGGGGAAGTTAGTAGAGAAATGGAGGGGGTGTAGTAGAGGTAAGGGTAGGAAAAAGAGGGAAGGGGAAGAAGTAGATGAAGGGAAATTTGGGGTGGGGAGTAGAGGAGAGGTTGGTATATAGAGTTACCATTAAGTTCTATATGTTACCCAAATTTGAAATAATTCCAAGTATTGTCACGGTTTTTGTGTGTGCCTTCCGTGAAATGTATGTTCTCAGTCAATAAAGCCTCACGTGAGGCTCCTTGCAGTTCTTCGGTTAAGGCAGGACTCTATCTATACTGTGTTTTTTCGAAAAGGTAAAGTCAAAGACAATTTGTCACATCAAATCCCATATTCCTCTAACTCTCTAATATATTTCTACTCGCCACAATGTTGCAGCTCTCATTCCTTCCTCCATCAGTATTAAAATCATCATTGTTTTTTTAGAGATATCTTGAGTGTCTGTAGTACTGTATCTCTATTTCAACCCAAGCTCACCTGTATTCTATTCTACGAGTGTATTGAGTGTCAGTTGGCTTCCCTTCATCTAATACCTCCCATATATCCCTCACCCTGTGATATATATATTAAGATCTATATTAAATAGCTTTTAATCTCAGGGTGTCCAGTAATTGTAAGTGCATCATAACTTTTGGCTTGCTAGCACTCCTCTCACTACAGTAATTTTTGCATTTTGGCTCATAGTTTAAATCGTGGGTGTCAGATAAGCTAAACCTAAACGAGCACAGAAGCACAGAGCACAGTACTGGGTACACACGGAATAGATCATGCTATGTGGTGGCTCAGACCACCTCCCGATCATTATCACCACCAAAACAAGACTCGCCTCAGCTAGCCACAGACACACTTACACTAACTATAAAAGAGCTAACTGGGAAGCTTTCACAAATGAGACAGAACAACACTTTGAAACCTTAAACAGTACACCCATCAATAACATCAACAATGCTGTACACACATTCAACACGACTATCCAAAACGCCGACAAGAAACACATTCCAAGAGGTAACATAAAAAAACACAACCCCAACTTCTCACCAGAAATTCAAAACCTCATCATACAACGCGACACACTGAAACACTCCCCAGCACCCCACACACAAGACATCAATCAACAAATTCAAGCACTCAACATCCAGACAAAATACAAGAACAACAAACACTAAATTGGAATAACTTCCTACAACCACTCGATCACAAAACAATCCCCCCAAAACACAATACAACACTAAACAGCATCACAGTTTCCAACAGCAACACAACATAATCACATGCTGCAATCACAACAACAGACTCTACTCCTTCACGTAAACAACAAGCAAACACTCTCATCAATCACTTCTCTCATGTCAGTCACCTAAATCCCCACAAAGACGACCGACGTGTCATCCGACGAAAAAGGCAATTCCCCACAGACCCTAACTATACACCCTTCACCAACAACCAGACAAAGCATTTCATCAACAATCTCAAGCTCTCACCCACCTGTGGCTTAGACAACATAAGCAACATTCACCTCAGACACCTGGGACCACAAGGCATACAAGCACTCACTAACATATCAAACTACAGCTACTCACACAACACAATACCAGACATCTGGAAGCATGGTATCATCATCACATTCCCCAAACCTAACAAAGACTCCACGCTACCCTCCTCACACTGCCCTATCACACTCCTTTCCACCCCCTCCAAAGTCATAGAGTGCCTTGTACTACAACTGATGACACCTGACTTACCCCTTTCTCCAACACAACACGGCTTCAGGCCATTGCACTCCACAAACACTCTTCTTACAGACCTTACACAAAGAGCTTTTATGGCATCAACTCAGCTAAACCACCACACAGATCAGTACTTGCCACACTCGACATTAGTAAAGCCTTCGATGCCATCCCCCGCCACAACCTAACAAACAAAATCTACAACACAAACATGCACAACAACACAAAAAGATGGCTGGCCAACTTCTTAGCAGGCAGATGTGCACACATATTTTTTGCCGGTCAGTCATCTAGCATTAGAAATTTCCCAAACGGAGTCCCGCAAGGATCCGTCCTGTCGCCCGCACTCTTCAATCTGTACATGCATGATATAAATACACCAAATTCACCCCAAATAACCATAGCCTCCTATGCAGACGACATAACACTCACAAGCACGCACCAAAACCCGGACACAGCAACAAGACTCCTTCAAGACTAACTCGACACATTACATGAATCGTGCACTACAAACAGACTCAATTTAGCCCCAGCTAAATCCACTGCAACCCTCCTCACAAGCTGGACAGGAGAGCACGATTACGTCCCAGGACTCAACATAAACAACACACCCCTAACACACACACACACACACACCAAAAATCCTAGGAGTAACATACAACACCCAAATGACATTCAAACAGCACACCACAAACACGAAAAAGAAACTGGCACTCGGACTTAACGCCCTCAGATCACTTGCCCACACGAAATTTGGACACAACAAAGAAACCACCACCACAGTCTACAATCAATACATAAGATCAGTTATGGAATATGTAAGCCCGGCCTGGGCTTCTAACCTAGCTGAAACACATCATAAGACCTTACAGACTATTCAAAATAAAGCCCTGAAAATCATCACAGGATGCACAGCTACGACACCGACAGATCACCTACATCAAGAAACCAAAGTCCTCAAAGTCAAAGATCATCTAGACATGAGAGGCACACAATTCCTAGCAGCAGCCTCCACGAATCAACACCACCCACTACACTACATGGCTACACACCCACAGACACCAAGAAATATCAAAACAAAACCCAGCACACGCTATCACACACAAATACTGTCTTCTCTCCCTCCCTGCCCACCCCAAACCAACTTCCGGAAGCACATCCATACTCATATCACTCGCCGTTCCATCCACTCACTCATAGACAACACGTAGCTGCAAGCACGACCTTCCGACATCCATTCTTCTGAATCCACCCTTCCTCGCGAGGACAGAGTCCACCTGGCCAGGCTGAGATGCGGACACGATCCGGCTCTTCTGAGCTGTCAGAAGAGACTGGATGACTCCGTCGTCGACATCTGCCCGGGTTGTAACACAGCACCCCATACCATTAAACACATCATAGAAGACTGCATTTCACACAAACCACTTACGCCAACAACACAATTTACACTCTTTGAGAGCTCTGTGGGAAAGCCCGACCGTGGCCATGGCCTTCCTTGGGGTCTCGGGGCTGTTCGGCCAGGCAGCTTAGGGAACAACAATAACAACAACTATATTACAATTACATAAAATTATATATTTAATTTGCATCTTTTCCACAACAAACGCCCGCAATTTGATATAGCTCACACTACATTGTTCTTCACCACCAACACTAGGGTATCAATATCCAGTGTGTTACCATCAGCTTCTCCTTAGCATCATCAGCTTCTCTTCTCCGTCCTTGTCAGGCCATCAAATTCTACTTTGAAGTCGGAGTCACTCGAGCTCTCAAACCGTATATTTAAAATTGTGTGTGTGTTCGTGTAAGTGTGTGTGTGTGTGTGTGTGTGTGTGTGTGTGTGAAGGTAGATTACTCAAAGTGGGTTAATTGTTTAATTGCTTTAAATCAGTAGCTGGGATATACACATTGTTGAAAAACACCATGTGACACTCGCATATGGTATTGTCAAATGCTATTATTATTTGGCAAAGTTGGAGTTACACGAACACTTTTACCGGCAATTTTCGATAAACTTATTTTGTCAAACATTTTCAGTTGATTTACATTTGTATCATCAACTAGACTGAAGGTCGATTTTCTTGGATGAGTTACATATTGTATTATACATTTTACAAAGATGCAGCCATATCGGAAATACTAATGCTTGCCTATAAGACTTTTCTTTTCAGCTGACGGTAAATTAAGGGGAGACTAGACCTCAGAACCTTATTCCACCCTCTATGAAAGATTAATTTCTGGCCTTTTGCTATGTATGTGTACATGGTAATAGTAAGACTCTCTGAAAATGTCATCGCTCTATGTGCGTGCATGCGCACATTTTTCAGTTTACTATGACAAAACATATCAGATAATTTTTTCTCTGCAGATTTCGTTTATTTTTATTATGAGGTAACTTAGATATATAGGCTATAAATCTACATTCTTATTTACCCCAATTTGATACATGATCATGTTGAAAACTGCAGGTAAATATCAATGATACAATTTTGGCCCTATTTCCAATCATAAGTATAGATTTGAGCTTCGAAAATGTTGCCAAAAACCCATTCTAAGAGTGTACAAATTGTCATTTCATTTATGCTTGGTCTACTTCTGTGAAAAAAAAGGAGGCAATCGGACAGTAATCAGACCAATAGATAGCCTCAGACATTAAAAAAGCATAATTTTACATAAGCGCCTTTATAAGTTGACATGTCATAACTAATTTTCCTGGTGTGAAAGGCTTGGTTATAGAATAGTTACCCCTATTATTCTATTATCTTAGGTAATTAGGCCTTCTGCATTATAGAAAATGAAGTTATTTGAGTAACTAAAATATTTCAGAAATAGGGAGGGTGATTTTAGACTGGGGGGGGGGGGGGAGCCCCTGTAGGGTGAGTGATGGGTGTCGGATATGGAAATTTGATGTTTCCTATGAGTGTACAGTGTCATAGGAAGCTTTGAATGAAATGTTTTGTTTTTTTAATTCCTTGAACAAAATTGAAGTGAAGGTTTAGGGTCCCCTTAAATCTCCTAGCAGCTGATATATTAATATTTAATGGAGGAATATGAAGCTACTTTGTCTCTGAGTCATATTAATGGCAAGTTTTCAAAATTAACAACATAGTGGCTATTTAATTTCCGTAATCACTGGGTAATCAAGGTAAAGACATGGCACTTTATCTCCAGCTTGACAAAAACAGAGTATAAAGTGAGAATGTGTTTAGGTTGTGTGAACCTTAATACCATATTGTGAAGGTGGTTGTCCTGGGCAGATAATGGACCACATAAACATCACCACCCTATCTTTTCCTCGCCTCAAGTTTGAGGTTTATTGACCCATAACTTGACGGTGTAGTGCAAGAGCGAAGAGATATATAGTGAAGGGGTTTGCGTGAAATACCGTCTTGAACATTATACATTGTTCAGCTGACATGCTCTTACAAATTGACTAACAGAGGCCTTTCAAAAACTTGTAAGAAACATGTAGTGTTAGCTTAATTCGTTGTCCTATGTGTATGGAGGAGACAAAAGACAGGTTGCCTGTAACGAGTGTCTCCCAAAAAGCCAAAACAGTGACAGAAACCCAGGTTCAAGGGACGTTCTGGTCAAAATGCCTGGATACACAAAATTTAAAGCAGTCTAGGTCATAGGATGAAGGAAAGAGACGGTTCAGCACACCTAACCTTTGGGATGCTGTTATAACGAGAGTGGTAATATGATCTTTCCAAGAAAGGTTGGATGAAGAAGATATGCAACAAGAATATTGAGAGAAGTTGAAGGGTTAATTTGTGTATTGTCAAATGTAATTGATAGTCTTGTGGAGGATTGTGGCGGTAAATTGAATGAAACATTTGGTTTTGGAGGCATTGAGAGTTACAATATTTTCTCTGTCCCAAGCAAAAATCATTGATAGTTCAGAAGAAAGGCGTGTCATGGTCCTCTTTTGTGAGTTTTGGAGAGATTGCTTCCTAAGTTGTTATCAAATACTAGTTGAATAGTATAAGGTTGAGTCATCAGCATATGAGTAGATAGGACTAGAGGTACAATTGAAATAATTAATTAATTTTAGAAAGAGAACTGTAGATAGAAGAAAACCCTGAGGAACACTGAGTTGTTAGGTTGAGGAAGTGAGCGATGACCGTCCACAACTGCAGTTATGGAGTGGTCAGAAACGTAATTAGAGACAAAGGCACAGCTAAAGGGATAGACACGAAGGAGGGTAGTTTGGACATTTTAGATTAGTGCCAGACTCTATATAATAAATACATATTTAATTTTACTGAAGTAAATGTAATTGTAATGTTGCTCTGTCTTGAGTCGGCCACCCCCAAGAAAAAAAAAAAAAAAAAAAATAATAATAATAAAATAGAGGAAAATAAAATAAATAAATAGGAAAAGTGGGGATTGGGCCTGAGCATATAGATAGATATAGATAAAATTATTCACGACAAATTTTGATATATGAAAGATTCCTAAATAATATTCCTAACATTCCTATGATTCTTAAGTCAAAATGGTTATCTAATGTTACCAGTTATAAGGTTACTGGAAAGAGGGAATGGGAAAAGGAAAAGAAAGAGGAGGAGGATGGGATGATGTTTGTGTTAGGCTTCGGGACTAAAGAGTGGAAAGACCAGGAAGTGGAGGAAAGAATGAAGATATTGATTAGATTCATGGAGCACGTGTGGCGGAAGAGAAGGATAAATAGAGTAGAGTAGGTGGGGGGACAAGAGATAGAAGATCAGGGGTGAGGAGACCAGGGGTGGAGAAGGGAGAAAACAAAACTATTCTGTTTAACCCTTCCTACCCGGGCGTCCTTGCGGAAGGACACCGCTGCAGAAGGGCAGGTACCCGGGCGTCCTTCTGACAGACAGTAAGCTTGCAAGCCTTGCAAGCTTGATCCGAACGCCGTGCGTCGGACGAATGTAAACAAAGTCGGTCGCTTCGTCACCGCACCTCCGAAAACAAGAAGGAGAAGACTCATTTGTTATTGTACGTCTGTATGTCATAGTTTCATTAGTGAAAAGATCGTTGTATTGCTAACATCGCCTGAAAATGCTCCACTAAAATCGTCATCACAACTGAACCAGTTGACTTAGAGAGCTCTACTCAACGCCAGTTTACAGATTGGAAACCGCACTATGTTTAGGGATGCGTGGTAAATTTCTAGCAGTTAAAATAACAAAGATACGGTAGCCTAGGCCTAGATGTTTTTCGGCCATTTCGCCCTGGTACGGGCGACTGTCCTTCTAAAAGGCAGCCCGGGTCCCGAGGGTTAAGGGGAGATGGTTCACTTTTTGGGCGATTTTTGCATGTATTCGTTATTTCTCTAGTTTCCTCCCTAGACCTCATCAAATTAAAACAAAAAACATCCATTAGATCCCCCTTCTAGATTAATTTATACATTTTTCGGTAGAAAAATGTCCCGGCCGTAAGCCGGTTCTTCTCACTATCGTTCGCCAGGGAAAAACAATTGACACCTAAATAGCATGAAAGGTATAAATATTGACGAAGAAATGGGTCGAAAGGTCTTAAAATCGACTAACTAATGGGGAAAAACATCTTAACATATGAAAACTAATGGGGCTAAACATAAGGGAGAAAGTGGTCCAGAAAATCGGCCCATCCCCCCTTAACCCTTGGAATCCGGGAGGCCTCATATGAGGCAAAACTTATTTTGGTTAGGAGTCCTTGAGGCCTCATATGAGGCAAAATAAAAATCAAAGGTTTCAAATTGCGCGGGCGGATTTTTGTTTGTCCGTGGTCGACCGCAGCGCCACCAAGCACAAACTACCAGGCAGCATCAGTTCTTCTCTCGCATCCAAGATGACTGGAGTTAACCCAAACAAAATCGCTGTGTCCGAATCGCCGCCCGCCGCCGCGACCCGTATGCCTAAGAAAGGCAAGGCTAAAAGGACCAAGAAAGCATTCCTAAGTCCCGGTGGTATTGCACGTGTACTAAAAGAGTTAAGGGACCATAGTGATGAACATAGTGAGATTGAGATTGCGAGTGATTTTGACGAAGAGCATGTGGTTAGTGAAGATGAAGTGGAAGATGACGAAGAATTCCAGGGCTTTCATAGCACTGATAATGACGATGGTGATGATGATAATGATGACAATGTTGGATGCGGTGAACATCATGAAGGTGATGAAAATGTTAGTGAAATGGGAAGTGTTCTACCCGCATCACGTGAACGTAACACAACGCACACACTTGCGACCCCAGCGTCGGCTGTGGGGACTCCTTCCCGGCAAAAATAGCCAGTTATTTTGATAGGAGAGTTGTGCTGGATATTGCAAGGAAGCAGGCACGGGAGGCGGCCGAAAGGGAAAGAGGTGAAGATGCTAATAGTGAGGATGAGAGTGAAGAGTCGAGCATGGGTTGGCCTATTTCTATGTCTCCCAGGACCTCCTCACCCGCGGCTGGTGCGTCATTGACCCCGCATGACCCACAGCCATCAACAAGTGGTGCAAGTGGTGTGGAATTGTCCTCGCATGACCCACAGCCATCAAAAAGTGGTGCAAGTGGTGCGGTATTGTCCCCGCATGACCCACAGCCATCAACAAGTGGTGCAAGTGGTGCGGTATTGTACCCGCATGACCCACAGCCATCAATAAGTGGTGCAAGTGGTCAACGCACCTCCGGAAGGGTCTTGTTCATGGCCACAGGGGGTGCACAAAGCAGCACCTCAGGCCCTAAGCTTCCCCAAAACGCTCTCGTCGTCGCCTAAAAACTTCAGAGCCAACTAGCTCACCTTCACCACCCACTAGCCGCCCACACCAGCAGTCGCCACCTGATGTATCACCACCAACTGATGACCAGGATCCCACCTATAACCCTGAAGACACCCACAAATATGGCCGCCCTGCAAGATACATGGACGACCACGGTGCAGATTCTGGGGATGATAATTATGACTTGTCAGACGACCCTGTTGTGGACGTAGCTGAGTGGGTGGACGACCCTGCACCCCGGCGTGGCTGTGGACGTCCCCGTGCTCGAGATGGCCGTGCCCTTGGACGTGGATGTGGCCGTGCCAGGGGCCCTGCTGGTCAGCGTGGGCGTGGCCGTGCCTGTGGGAGTGGCTGCGGCCGTGGCCAGGCCGCCCCTGCTGCTGCCGATGCCCCTGCTGCTGCCCTTCCCTGTCCCCGTGCCAGGCATGCTGATGTCTGGACGTGGGAGGATGGGCCCACCTTTCAGCCACAAGATGCCACATTCGATTGCGCCCAACATGCCGCAGGGATTGATCCATCTTTCCCAGGGGGACCCAACTCAACACCTGCCGAGCTATTCAAGGCCTTTTTCGACTATGATGTCATATCATATGTTGTCTATGAGACCAATAAGCAGCAGGCCCTCAGTGACCACCTCAGCGGCAAGACCCATAGTTCCCACATGAAGGCCTGGAAGCCTGTCACCATTGCCCAAATGAATGTGTTCATAGCACTGACCATGCTCATGGCACATGTGAAGAAGCATCGGCTGGCAGACTACTGGATCACAGGCGACATAATTGCCACACCTTCTTTTGGCAAACTTATGTCCCGGGACCGCTACTTCGCCATACTTGGTAACCTGCACTTCGTTACCAACACCAATGTACACCGAACAGACCGCCTGTGGAAGATAAGGGGATTCTACGACATGATGAAGGCCAAGTTTTCCACATTCTTGAAGCCTTTTCAAAAGGTCGTGATCGACGAGTCTCTTGCGCTGTTCCGGGGGAACCTTCACTTCCGGCAGTAAATACCATCCAAGAGACATTGATTCGGCATCAAGCTCTTCGTCCTCTGCGACTGTAAGACGGGTTATATGCTGGACTTCATTGTCTACAGTGGGAAGGAGGGTGAGGTTCTTGCAGATCAAGAAATAGGGTTCGGTGGAGCAGTGGTGAAGGCGATGATGGATCGCTACTTCAACAAGAACCACATACTCTACATGGACAACTATTATACGTCCCCCATCCTCACCAAGTACCTGAACAGGCAGCAAACCCAGACTGTGGGCACAGTACGGGGGACGAGGAAGAACATGCCGGAATTCCCCAAAAAGACCAAGAAGAAGGACATCTTCCTCAAGCAACATGGTCCGATGCTGGAAATCCATTGGCACGACCAAAGGAAGGTCAACATGATCAGCACCATCCACAAGCGCAACCTGGTTGACTCTGGCAAAGTCAACCACAGGACCAGGGAGCCCATCATGAAGCCAGACGCAGTTATGGACTAAAACATAAACATGCGTCTGGTTGACAAGTCAGACATGCAGGTCGGCTTCATCGACTGCCTGCGGACCTCCTGCAGGTGGTATAAGAAGTTCTTCCTGCACATGATGGATGTGTCTGTGCTGAACGCGTACAACCTGTACAAGCTCATGAAACCCACAATGCCCAGGAAGTACACCAACCTTCGGAGATTCCAGAAACAGCTCATTCTGGATCTCATTGGGGAATAATTATGCCCTGCCTGAGGAATCCCCACGAGCTCAACATATGCCAGGAGTTGGCACCATGGACCGCACATACGCTTCCGAACACCAAAAGAAGCACAGGATCGTCGGCCTTCCAGTAGCTACTGGTCGCAAGACCCAGAAACGGAGCCATGTCTGCAGCCACACCACCCGAAGACCCCAGAAAAACACCAAAACCTTGTATCAGTGATAGGAATGTCAAGTAGCACTGTGCATCACGCCTTGCCACAATGATTTCCAAATCCTGGTAAACTTCTAAGTGGCACTGACCCTGAGAACACTAGTGAAAGTGACACTAAAACAATAAAACACTATGTGCAAGTGAAAGTGACACTAAAAACAATATAACAATATGTGCAAGTGAAAGAGACACAACAACTATATATTAGAGTAACTATTCAATAAGTATTTATAAGTGAAACCTGTAATAAGTGAAAGTGACACTATAAACAATATAACAATATGTCTAAGTGAAAGAAACATCCAAATGTAAAAATTACAAGTGTCAATTACAATACCGTACGGTACTGTATGCTTGCGTAGCCTAGCCTCTAACCTAGTAAGTGAAAGTGACACAAAATGTATAATAAGTAATAATAACTCAATAATAACAGTGAGCGTGACAATAATTCATAACACGAAGAGTAATAACAGTGAAAGTGGCACAATAATATTACAATAAAAGTGAAAGTGACACAACAATATTACAATAAAAGTGAAATATGATATATAAAATTTCATATGACTCAAATAATGGTTGAACAAGTAATAAATGACACAATAATATCACATAATCTCCATAAAAACATAATGTCGTGTACCGGTACAAAAGCCACCGAAGTGACGAGTGACTTAGTGCGTGCTAGCCAGGGTCGCGGCGAAGCGTTCGGACGCAGGCGAAAATACCTGGGAAATTACCTCCATTTCCATCATCATATCTCGGCAACCACTTGTTGTAGCGATGTCAACTCAACGCCATTCTACAGACGAAGGTTGGTTCTACACTATGCAATTTAGTTAACTGCTCTAGGTGGTCTCAATCAGTAGATATCGAGTTATGAAGATAGCCATTTTTCAGGAATACCCCCCGGACACGACGATCGCCTCATTTGAGAGCCCCCGGATCCCGAGGGTTAAGCTGTTTTCTTCATTACTTTACTTCAACTATCTCTTCTATGACATACCAATTTTCTAAACTGTATCCAAATCTAGCTCAAGCTTTCTCTGGAGAAGTCGGTGACTAGGCAAGCTGCACCTCTGTAAGGTGAGGACAGCGACTCCGAAAAATAATAATAATAATAAGATGAAGAAGAAGGTGGCAAAGTGTTATCTATTCAAAAGTAACCTTGAAGTAACGGTGCAAGTAAATTAAACATAACGTTTATAATATATTCCTCCCCTTCATAATATTGGCTTCATATACATGTTGGCTGGAGGCTGAAGTTAAGGGGGGTCACCGGCTTTATTTATATTTCTCTCCTCTTCTCTCTTTCCCTGGCTTGTATCCATTCGGCCCCATTCAGCCAACAATTTTAAGAAATGTTTCTATCGAAAAATGTACAAATTTAGCTTGCTGTCAAACAAACAAATATATATGCTGGCTCGCTACCGCTTGCCAGGAAAATATAGACACATGGATAGGGGTAAACGTCTTAAAACAGTAGGCTGAATGGGGCTGAGTGGATACAACCCAGAGAGAGAGGGAGAGAAAGAGAAAAAAGCGAGGTGGGCTCCCATAAGCAACAGGTCGGCTCGGAAACTTACATAATATTTACCTTAGTGTGATGCCGATATTTGTTGGCCCTTTTCTTGACACTTAAGACAGTGTCAAACGAGCGCATTTCCCGGCAATTTTCGGTGAGCAAGTTTTCCCCGTAATATTTTGAAGCACTTTCCCATTGAAATAAAAAACTAGATTGAAGGTAGATTATGTTAAGTACTTTATTTCATACGGAATTACATTTTTAAGACGCCAGATTACAATTGGCCGTAAAAAACTGATGGAGAAATATTTCGTGTGACACCGCTTTTATATGCTCAATAGAGATTAATTTATTAGAGTTAATCTACATATGGATGACGAAAATATATGTTCAGGTGCCCAAGAGCCCAACCAGATTTGTGGATGGGATGGTGTAAGCACAAGAGCCATCAGCAAAATCATGGTAACACAGGCATGTTAAGGTGAGATTTTAATTTATTTATTGATGCAATCTTAAAATATTACTCCCACGACCCCATTTAAGTAATTTTTTTGCATATTCGGCAAACAAATAAATAAATATAAGTTGCAGGCTTATCTTTCTCTAGGAAAAAATCGACACCTAAATGAAACGAAAGGTCTTTATATCGTCAAACTATTGGGGCGAATGTTTCAAAACTAATAGGGTTAAAGATGAAGGAGAAGGAAGGGAAACAACACCACCCCCTCCCCCCCCACACTCTCTGAAGAAAACACCTTTGGCGACATTGTTATATGCAGTCTTTTTATTTTGTTCACTTTCTAACACGTGCGCAAATATGCTAGTATGCATTCCCTCACAATACGACAATACTGTATAGCCTTACTGTATGGCAATCCGTAGTTTACATTATGATGATTTCAAAAGATCATACTGACCTAATCAAATAACCAAAAGAAACAATGCCAAGTCTTTCAGAAGCTGAATACATTTGTCTGGAGGTTGCTAGAAATACAAGGTAGATCCAACTGCTTGTAATGAATGGACCATGTCATCCAATGAATACTTGATAATATATATAGATATACAAACTGACTAAGTTTGGGTATTGTGTTTGGATCGGTCACTCTGCTGTTCGCCCTTACATTCAGTGGTTGGGATGTTGTAACAGACTGTGTTAACTTCAGAACCCTACAGGTTTATTTTAAGTACCAGTACACTCCATGATAAACATTGTAAACATTTTAATTGGTTAAGGGGGGTCACCTGTTTTTTATTTTATTTTCTCTCCTTTTCTCTCTTTCTCTGGCTTGTATCAATTCGGCCTCATTCAGCCAACTGTTTTAAGACTTTTATCCCCATCCAGATTTCGATTTCTTCCTGGCCTAGCGAAAGCAAGCCAGCATTGTATGGAGAAATCCGGCTTCGCCGAAGACATTTTTCTATCGAAAAATGTACAAATTTAGCTTGCTGTACATATATATATATATATATGCAGGCTCGCTACCGCTCGCCAGGAAAATATTGACAACTGGATGTGGGTAAACGTCTTAAAACAGTAGGTTGAATGGGGCCGAATACAAGCCAAAGAGAGAGGGAGAGAAAGAGAAAAACAGCGAAGTGGGCTCCCTTAATTTATATATATGTAAATACATAAATGCATTACAAACACATACACGCGCGCACACACACACACACACATACACAGTCACGAACTTCCACACTCTTTCTGCCACGCAAGTTTAACATCATCATAATTAAGAATGGTTTTGAACATACTGTAGCATATAATAATTATTGAAAAGAGCATCAATTAATCACCGATTATTTGTCAATGCGTCACAGTTTAGCCGCTTTATTTACTATTTTGTATTAATTTGTGTTTACTGAATAGTCCTACAACTTAATATAGATTTGAAAATAATATTTCAATGACCAGATTTAAGACTAATCCACAGGTGTTTGTAAAAAATAACCGATGGTGGACTTGTTTCTAATATAGATGATTATATGAAATGTTCAGTTGATTTCTTAATACTTAATGGAAATATATGAAACTGCTCTGCTACTACATTATGTTAGTGCCAAGTTCTCATAAATAACAACAAATTTCGCTAGAAAATATTCGTAAAATCTGAGTAATCAAGATGGAGATATGGCAATTTACCATCAGCTGGAAAAAAAACAGAGTATAGTAAAGTATGTTACTTTGTGACCTATTCAGCAGAATTTGAATCACATTTCTATCACACCCATCATGCTCTCTCTTTCTCTCTCTCTCTCTCTCTCTCTCTCTCTCTCTCTCTCTCTCTTCAATCTTGCCATGTCCCTCTGTACTCATCTCTCCCTCCCTTCTGCAAACAAAAATCTTCTCCTCCCTTCCTCCTCTTAGTCCCCTGCCCCATCCGTCTACAGCTAAAGCCGGTATCACACGAGCCCTTTTTCCCTCCACATTTATCCTTAACACTGGTCTGGCAGCATATGAGGTTAACATAGTTATATGATATTTCTGATACCTATATTCATCTATCATCAGTCTAGTTTCCGATACCAGTGCAAATTAGTCGAGAAATGTTGCCAGAATGTTTGTGATTATCGAATGTTGACTATAAAAGCTCTCGTGTGATACCGGCTTAAATAATAGTCCATTGTGTTCGTTGTGTATTACTCCATTTGTGTACTTTATATCCTAGTATTTTATCACTGGAAGTACACCTACACATATGTTGAGGAACTTACTGAAGGGGTGGCAGACCGTTTTTCTGGACCCCCTTCTCCCTAATATTTAGCCCCACTAGTTTTGAGATTATAAGACGTTCGGCTCATTAGTTTGGCGCTTTTAACACCTTTTGCCCCATTTCATTGTTAATTTTAAGACCTTTCGTGCCATTTAGGTGTCGATTATTTCCTGGCGAGAGATAGCGAGCCTGCAATTTTAAGAGGAACCGGCCTTTGGCCGGGCCATTTTTCTACCGACAAATGTACAAATTTATCTTGAAGGGGGGTCTAGGGGGTGTTTTTAAGCTTGATGGAGGTCTAGGGAGGAAACTAAAAACATAATGAATACAATGGTCATATGAATATATGAATATATGGTCATAGACCAAACAAACGGTTAGTCTCCCCTTTAACTTCATTGAACAAAGATCAAATGTTCCTTTGAGTCAACTTTACTGATTGTGTTATTCCATATGTTAAACCAAAAGAAGTTTACGATAGTAATATGTGGCTTACACAATTGTTCTCCATCTTTCGCCATCAGTGTTTTACCATGTTATTGTCGATGTTTAATCTGAACTGTTTTAATGTGAACTATGTATTTAATCAAAATGCATGCAGTACTTTTAATTTTAATTAATCTCGTATTACTGTTTTATTTAAATTCCAGAACATACGAGCTTCGACTGTCTATTATAATAACAGTAACACAAATAAAAATTAATGAAGTCTAATCGTGATTAGTATTTATTAGTGCTTGAACAAATATATTCATGTTTCCTACGAAGAGGCGTCATTCAATTTTCTCCATGTTTTTGCAATGATAATGAGACTGACATATAACAAATAAATTACTGCAAAATGGCTCTTATACTGCTCTTTGAAGTGCTGTAATTAAATTTGTTCATACTTCAAGCGACAATATTGTTGTGATGATTACATATTTATAGACTTTAATCAGTACTGAGCTTCAAACTTAAATAAAATATGATCTAACATGAAGTTATATTAAATTGCAATGAGCGTCAGTGCCTTTCATATGTATACTTGGAACTGTGACATGAGCATCACAATGATTACCCAAATATCTTCGCTAGAACCATTCCAGATTGAACATTTATATGATTTTTTTTTCTTTTAGCTATAGATTGAAAGCACACAGAAAGGACCATATAATAAGCTTTGATTTATGGTCTCAAAGATAATTAAATTTGTCTACTTAAGAGGATGACGCTATGGAGGCAATGCATTATATTCGAGTGTAAACTGTACAATGTACATATCCTTTTCTAAACAAGCACCCCATCAGAATGATAATATACTGGTCAACCAGATTACCACACAAAACAACTAGACACGTTGTCAATTATATCCTAGTCTTTATACTCAGGTCCAATCCCTACTTTTCCTATTATGTTCCGTCTTTTCCTTTTTATTTTTATTTTTTATTTTTTTTTGGGGGGGACTCAAGATAGAGCCAGAATAGGGACAACAAAATAAAACAATGAACACACAAACACAAAATATATAAACTGTGTAATCATATATAATTCCTTTTTCAAACTTAAGCATCATTATTATTCAGCCTTATTTAATATGAGATATATGAGATATTAGATAGTGTTTTCTGTTTCGTAATGTATATGCACAGCAAAAAATATATATGTCTTACATATTTGTTAATATAAATCCACCATTAACTGTTTTCCGATCTTAATACAAGCCCAATACTAGTAACATAGTTCGCATGATTACTTTTCAAGGCAATAGATTACCTCAGAGTTTATCCTGGCGAGGAAAGCATATCACCAGAGGAATTGGATAACATCTCCAAAATATCTATAATTTCCTTTTTAAGGCAGTACATGCATGATAGACAAACAGCACATATAATCCTTGGTCACTCAATGACAACAAATAATGTAGAAGTCTAAGGGGAGGAAACCCAACTATAGGACAACAACCTGTGTGGGTGACCCCGGCTATTGTACCATGCTCTAACCTCTAGTTAACGAGAGATTTGCGACTTATTTGTTCATTTATTTAGTTATTATTTCATTTAGTTTCCTCGAAAGACCTCCATCAAGTTTAAAAAAATACCCACCCTTTCGAGATAAATTTCGAAATTCTTCGGCAGAAAAAGGATCCAACCGTAGGCCAGTTCCTCCTAAATTACGGCTCGATATTGCAAAAAAGGCTCGCTATCAGCAGGGAAAATGATCTAAATGGCACAAAAGGTCTTAAAATCGCGAAAACTAGTGAATTGAAAGTCTTATAATCTCAAAACTATAGGGGCTAAACATGAGAGTCCAGGAAAGCCGAACCTCCCCTTAACTTGAAGCGTGTGGATAATAAAGGCCCCTTTTAGGATTCTGCACGGTCACCGATTAGCTTGCATAACAATATATTCACCTAGTATGATTACCACTCACCAAAACTAACAGTTCCCAAGATATATAATACTAAACATGTTGGCCCTTATTTTTGTTAATTTGTTTGCAGTTATAAAAAAGTGAGATAAGCAAGAGCCGTATCGTATCTCCAGTCCTTAAAACAACTCAGTTAGGATAGAAAATTCAAGTTTTATATATTTTAGAATTAACTTGTTCGTGAACGAATTATATCTAACATGTTATGGAAATAGTAAGGCTAAACAGTTATTTAAATCAAATTTAAATTGAAACATCTTAGATTCGTGAAAATATGGTAATGACAATGATAATTTGATTATTTAGCGTGGAAATTGTTATAATGCTGGTGTAGCTGTATAAATATTTCATTAAATATGAAATCCTGTTATAAAAAATGCTGACACACAATCACAAAGGTGGGAGTTGAGCCTTGTACCAGTTGGGGAACAGCCAAAATGCCAAATTTTTAAAACTTTCCCTGATGGTCAATTTGTCATGGACTCCATATCCGGGTGGTGTGTACTGTATAGGCCATAATTTGTAAAGTATAGTTTTTGAATTAAAGCAAACAATATTAACAAGATCTTTGTTAACAAAATTTAATACCATCCAAATAAATTACATATCTGAATTACGATAAATGGTCATATTATGTTTTCTAGTCAATGTCTACCTTTTACACACTAACACATTAATGTTGCTTAGAACTATTTGAAGCTATCCCGGACTGAACATTAAAGTTACAAGTTTACCAAAAATGCATAAGTTTCCCAGGTTCTCTTAAGTAGTTCAAAGAATCAGTAATACTCAAAAGAAAAATCCGTGTGCTAATTTGACAACTGCACAGAAAGTACACGATCCTCATGTAGGCAACCAATAGCGATGTTTGTATCTATCAATTTAGAGCTTGTATAGAATGTAGTGAATTGCTATTACGGCAGAGCTTCATGGTAGCACAATTCAGCTCTCGTGTATATCATTCTCAAATATATATAGCGTATTGTACTCTGAAAGTCTACAACAATTGGGCAGGCCGGAAATAGCCGTCCAATTTCCGTGTTGTTATTTTACACGCTGGATATTTCAAAACAAACATCGAAATTGCCTGAAATAAATGTCTCGTCATTCATATGTGTGGGATTCTGACAGCAGTCATTGTGTTTGCTTAGCATTGTTTTATTTGTAGTTAGGAAAGGAGATAATATTATTTTCATTTAGACTACTCATACAGGCTTTACAGTTTCGTTATGGGCATATAATCCTCCCGCTGAGGAACACACCGCATGGGAATTATATCGAGGTATGTAGTTATATTGATATACATATTTTTCAAGATATCTAAATATTTATCTATGTATCATCCTATCTAGCTGTATGTTAATCCGTGCGTACGTGTAGCAATATGCATACGTGTGTGTGTTTGATTGTTCTAACAATAGTAATTGGTTAATTGTGAGCAAACAGCCAATAAGGTGAAATTAACCCCTTCAGCACCTGGACGCCTTTTTATCTTTGGTTTTGGCTAAAATTTGACGATTTCATGCAGTTTATGAAGGACCCATGTTATTAGGCTTGTTTATTGAGATCGTATTCACCCATTTTGAGTCGCAGAGGTAAATTATAAACTAAAGAAAATCGTCTAATGGTAATCAGAATATGATGACAGAGAGTTTATATGTGGTTGTGTCTGGGCTTATGTATGTGAGTATGATGTGTGTGCGTTATCTGAACGATATAAGTTTGTATTTTTACATAAGTTTGTATTTGTGATAATGTGTGTTAGCCTAACGTGTGTTTGTATATTTGTGGGAGTGTGTGTGCCTGTGTTGTTTAAGTAGGTATGACATTCCGGAAGCGTAAACAAATGTCTGTATATTTGCCTTTGACTGTATGTCTTGTAAGTTTGTCTTTGTTAAGCTACAATATTATATATTGCAGACAATTATGAGCATGACAATATTTGAGTGTGTAGAGAGGCAAATGGCACCATTTGAACCAATATGGTGAGGATTGGCCCATCTCTGTTAATGATGGATTTATATACTGCACAATATGAGATATCGCCAATCTGGGGACAAGAACTCACTTATATATGCACTTGTTCATAGAGTATTTACTAAATTAGTTATTTGTTTTCACTGGCTTGCTAATGAGGTGACGAAACAAAAGGCAGGTCAAAATAAATGCAAATATACATGATCAAGGCTCAGCAATTAAAAATGCATACACATTTAGGATTTTGTTTGTCGCCGTAACATTTTAATATCACCGATGTCTGGTCATTAAAAGAGGCAGTAAAACAAATATATATATGTATATATATTATGAAAGAAAATCATAAAACATATTTGTGGCGTTTTGAATTCGACCTTTTGAACAGCCTCCACCAGAGACCTTTCATTAAACAGAAACTGATCAACTGTTCATATGTTTTGCCTTCGTTAAACATTATGTATTGCTAGCAAGTTATGGTCACTTACTATTATAGTAATAATTAAAGTCCTCCGTTAAATTAATTCGCACATATTCACTATATGATATAATAATCTGATTCATACAAACGTAATCGAATACAGTATATATGAACTAGAGTTGGAAGGATAATTGTGTAACCTTAAGCCCCCTTCACACAGTCACGTATGCGAATCCGCATAGCACTGTATACGCATGCGGGATCTGTACGGGACTATAGTCTGCAACATACGTCAACTATGCGTATGAGGTCAGGAGTAGTTGGCAACATGTGTAGATATGCGACGCAGCGAGCCAAAGTTTTGAACAAACTCGTCACATAGGCCCGCATGCGTTGTATGCTTATTTCGGTCTGATACATACGGATCTATTCTGATAAGTATGGATGTATTTGGATGTCGGTCTGGTACAGTCTTCATTAATTATGTGAACATTCTCTTTACCATGTATTAATTGCATTGTGTAATTTGTTATAATTATTAGTTAGTGAAATAACTATTTTTGAACCCCATCACATCCGAAATTATTCACAAATTCCATAGAGACAAAATAACAAGTATATACCAGTATATGTTCATAACCCCTTCAGTGCCGGTGCTGTCCTTTTAACTTTAAATTGGCTACTATTAGATAATTTTATTCAGTTTAAAAAGGTCCTCCAGCAATGAACAGTATTCGAACTATCTCACTTAACCATTTTTTATTATCACAGATCCTTCTTAATCTAAACAAAATCTTCTAAATATATCTAGAATAAAATTTAAAAAGGCGTCGCCGGTACAGCATGGCTTAATAAGGTAGATAGCTAGATACAGATAGAAATGCATACAATATATATATATATATATATATATATATATATATATATATATATATATATATATATATATATATATATATATATTAGAGAGCGAAGGCAGATGACAGGGAAAATTATATATGAGAAATGTAAACAAAAAACAAGCAGTGACCTCATTTAAGATTTGTTCTTATTTAGTATTTCTGCGGGGTTTTTTTTTGTATTTATTCTTATAACAAAAACATCTATATTCCAACTACTCCCTCTCGGGAATAGGCTGAGAGCCTGCACACTCTACCGTTTAACACGGTGAGGCCCGTGAGGTCTTGTTCCAGTCTAGGGAGTGAGACATGCGAAGCAGCTATTCATGGCTCGAAGCAACTCCATCTCTGAAGCCGCTTCGCCTCTGTGCTTCATAGTCTCATCCCCCAGACTCGGACCCTCACTCTCAGAACGCCACCCATTGAGCAATTAACTCACTAGGCATTCCCCCCCCCCCCCCCTGTAGCATATTTTGAATATGGGAACATTCATACAGTGCTATTTAATCAGGGAACAATGCGGGTATTATTTTTGGCATTTCGGTGTGCTGTGGTAATGCACTGAAACTAGGTACAGCACAAATTCCATCCCAATAATATCTTCCCATTGACACAGTGGGATTCGAACGCGGGTTACCAGTCCAATGGCAAGACCACTCTGCCACACCTCCCCTATTATGCCTTGTTATTTTGTGTTCTGCTGCTAGTGTGCAATTATGAAACATTTCGAAACGAATCCACAGCATTTAATTTTAATGAAAGGAAAAGATTTGCCAAGTTAATTTCCGGTACAAGTGGCAAACCGGAAACTGTCAAAGCCTGGACCGTAAGGGAATAACCGGTGGTTTCCGGTTTACTGAACCGGCCGGAGCACAGCACTAGAGAACAGGCACCTTATATATAGCATATTGGACATGATTCGGTGACGGTCACAAAGTAATGGGACAATATTCGGCAACGGTCGGAGGGGCATTCAGAACGTGATCCGTATATAGTCTGGTTCATCGGATTTAGTTGGTTCTCAGTGTGATACAGTCTTGATTATACAGGGTTAGTCGGCTTCTGAAAATTACCGTTAAATTCACAATTGTTGCCATGCGGATTATGGACGGGGTTATGCAGATTATATGCAGTTATATGCGGATTGCGGTTGTATTTCAGGGTTTTTCGGTCAGATGTATGCGGTTCTATGCTATGACATGCGTATAGAAATTGCAGTTGGGGCCTATTTTTCGAAAACTAGTGCCGCATTCGGATTCGGCGCTATGTCATGTCGCATTATGTGAATGTGTGAAAGGGGCTTTAGTTATGACACTTCACGCAGGTAGACACAAATAGTACAGCTAGACTAACATGAAACAGAAAATATATACATACATATTCATTGTAGGAATAGATAGCCACCACGTATAAAAGATATTATCATTGTATGAAATGAGTAACTGTGGTTGTGGGTTTCATTCTGTCAACACATGAAAAACGACTCTAGTATTTCTTTATATTTTGGTTTATCAATTTGTTTGTATTATATATTATTGGTTTAACAATAGAACAAAACAGAGAGTGTGTGAAGGAAGGAAGGTTTTCGGAGCAATGGGAAGTATGTGGAAGACGAGAAATCTCGGAGTGAAAGTAAAAAGTGCACTGTATCAAGGAATTGTTGTGCCAACAGTGATGTATGGGGCTGAGACATGGGCTCTGAAGAAAAAGGAGAAAAAAGGGCTGGATGTGATGGAGATGAGCTGCTTGAGGAGTATGTGTGGAGTTACTTGTAGAGACAGATTGAGGAATGAAGAGATATGTAGGAGAGTGGGGCAGCAGGAACATTTGTCAGCCAGAGAGGACAGAAGGGTGCTGAGCTGGTATGGTCATGTTGAACGAATGGGAGATGAAAGGCTTACAAAGAGAATATGTGAGTCAGGTACAAGGGGAGCTAGAAGGGCAGGAAGACCCCCATTGAGATGGAGAGACTGTGTAAGAAAGGCTTTGGATGATAGAGGAATGACTATAGAATGACAGGGGAAGTTGTGGTGGACAGGAGTGAATGGAGAATGCTTGTGAATAGTTGAGTGTACACGTGGTCATTTGGAGTAAGGGGTCGGGCACATGTTGGACTAGATTATAGTCCATCAGGCGCCTGGCCCGGGTAGACGATTAATATGAAGGGTGTGCCTGGAAGTGTGGTGGGAGGGCTTGTGGCTTTGGCTCCGCTGCATGTCTGCCTGCCGAGATCGGAACCTCTCCGGGTGGTCGGGGGCCGGGGGAGTGCTGAAGTGACCTTTGGTGACCCTGGTCTCTGGGTCTTCTCCTGGGTGACCAGGACGTGTGTGAGTTTGAGCTTTTTAGCTGTGTTTATTTGTTGTTTTATGTTGTTTTTGTGTTTTCCCTGTTCTTGCTCTGTCTTGAGTCGGATACCCCCAAAATGGGGATTGGGCCTGAGCATATAGATAGATAGATAGCAATAGAACTCAACTATTAAAGTATGTCACTGTAGCCGCCCCATTGCCTCCAAAATCATCCTCTAAGTCACAACAACACAAATACAATACCAAAGCTTCAGACGGGCAGAAAGCGACGATCCATACTTTTAATTTGGCGGAAGGGAAGACAAGCCTCCGGAATTAATTGACAAATTGAGTTCCGGTCATTTTGTATTTAATTTGCCAGGATTATGATTAGTTTCAGAACATAGAGAGAAGAGCGGAGATTTGTTGTCTACTCAATTATTCATCCCAATACTTATGCCTGATTATAACAGTACCATTACGTTCCAGCAACATGTATATAACGAGTATGGGATATGGAATGAACAGCACACGTGTGGCTCATTATTTATTTATTTCGGAAATATTATTATGTGTGTGTAAAGCGTAGTATCTGGATTAATATACAGTATATATATATATATATATATATATATATATATATATATATATATATATATATACAGTATATACAGTATATATATATATATATATATATATATATATATATATATATCCGATTTCCATGATTCAATTATGCACCCAGTGATATCTTTAATGGTGTAATTATTAAAAATTTGGTATTGAACGATAATTTTAATGCATTGTTATGAAGATAAGTGGATCGAGACGGCTTTATTACTGCATTGATGCATTAAGCGTAATATGCGTTATTAATACCGACTTAATTTTAGATGTTCACAGTATACTTTCACAGTAATTAAACGTCAAAAGTGCCAATTTTTCTAGGGGAAAGTTATGTTAATGTTCAAATTCAATCCTGTAATTTAGTGTTGATTTTATACACCATATTAGCAAGAGCTGTTTAATTTCATAGTTTCGCATGAAGCTTCATCAGGCCCATTGATTGGCCTGGTGAAGCTATATGAGAAACCTTGGCATTCACCGGCTCCTCCTCATTTGGTGCTTCTATTAATTGCTTCAACTGTTTTTAATAAAACAAATTATCGATATTAATATGAAGAATTCGTGTAAGTACTGCTAAAATGTTATCCCAAAATACTGTATATTTATACATAGACTACAGTAGATCTGGACTGGACACGAAAATGGAACTTTGCAGTAAGGGACCCAAAATCGGAGAACGATCCCCATGTTCGAACCTCGAAACCACGAAAATGTGACATTTTCGCGGTTTTGAGGTTCGAACTTGGGGGTTCGTTCTCCGATTTTGGGTCCATTACTGCAAAGTTTCATTTTCGTGTCCAGTCCAGATCTACTGTAGTCTATGATTTAGATTATGCGAATTACAGTATATAATATACAGTAAGTATTTCCAATAATTGTAGACGATTTATTGGCATAGCATTATATTCAAAAGCTTTAGTATTGTGTTTGCGATTATTTATCCTCAAATTAACCCCTTTAGGATCCTGACGCATTTTCAGTTTATTTTTTATTTTTCTTCTATATTCCAACTTACTTCCTCTCGGGCATAGGCTGAGAGCCTTAACATTCACCGCTTTACAATGAACAGTGAAGCCTGTGAGGTCTTGTTCCAGTCTAGGGAGTGAGACATGTGAAGCACGTAGAGTACAACGAGCACCTGCCATCTTGCCTTCACATGAGGCACGGTGCTCACTCATGGCCCGAAACGACCCCATCTCTGAAGCCACCTCATTCCCGTGCTTCACTGTCTCACCCCCTACACTCGGACTCTCACACTTACACACACACAACGCCACCTGTTGAGCAGATAACTCACCAGGCATTGCACCCCTATAGCATATTTTGAATATGGGAATATTCATACAGTGCTATTTAATCAGGGAACAATGAGGGTATTTTATTGACGTTTCGGTGGGCTTGTGGTAATGCACTGATACCAGGTACAGCACAAATTCCATCCCAATAATATCTTCCCATTGATACATCGGGATTTGAACCCGGGACCTTTGGATTACCAGGCCAGTGGCAAGACCACTCCACCACACCTCCCCTACCATTAGCCGATTTTTTACCGCTTACGAAGAATCTGTGGAAATTTATAGGGTAGACTGTCTCAATTAACCCTCAGACTTTCATAAACCTTTCCTAATCTAAATGAAATGGTCTAATGTGAGCCAGAATATATTGTCAAAGTGCGTCATAAGCCTCAAGGGGTTAAATTTCTTACCTACGTGTGTACTCTACTTAGTTCCAAATAAGTAGTTTAAATCTCCGTAAGTAAACACTTCTATAACAAACGACTAAAGTAATCGATTAAATATGTCTACCATTTGGAAAGGGTCAGCAGTGAAATAGGCATGGTCACTTACAGCCCATTTGCTTTAGCCCTTTTTAAGTTACAGGGGCTAGGGTTCAGGATTTCTGGCCTACAAATTTGTAACAGGGTAAAACACTAATTTACCAAACAAAAGTAATTCTCTTCCTATACAATCCTCACTTATTATTTCTCCATAGACATCCAAGTAAGTGACAAGTTGCCCACATAAATTCTGCCTTTTGTCGTGATCTTACGTATGAAAGTGAAATTAGTATGAATGAAATGCGAGTATGGTTTCTTTTAATTATCAGTTCACGAATCAGTTCAGTTAACCACTGCATAAGAAATTACCCTCGTAATTCAACCATGCGCATTGTATTCCTATGTACACTTCTATGAATAGAGAACTTGTGTGGGCAATTGTGCATACATTCATTATCTGGGACTAAAGGAATATTGTAATTGTTTTAAATGTATTGTTTATAATATGCACTAGTTTGTGAACGATAATTGAAAACAAACACATTAGTAAGTGGGAACAAAAATATGTATATAAAGTCAGAAATACCTTGAACATAAGTTGTCTTCCAGAAATGATATAGAAGTGTTGTACAGAAAGTCTCATAAAACAATTTCTAAACATAAACATTATGTATTTATTGATTCATAATAGCCAAAAAGGTAGAGATACATTATCGTAAATGTAATAAGAAACACAGATTAACATCAGGTAGAAAATCAACACGCAAAAAAAAAAGTAAGTGGGTTACTTAATGCCGGCTGGTAGTGTGGTGAGTTAGTAATGAACATTTTGAGTCATTAATTATATAATGAGTGACAGTTCAGGTCGTTAAAGAAGAGAGTTAATGTGCAGGACATGGTGGTGGATGTGTATGGTGAGAGAGAGAGTGAGTGAGAATGAGAGAGGTGGCAGAGGATTAACCCTTCTGTACCGCGACATCTTTTAATTTTATTCTAGCTATATTTAGATAATTTTGTGCAGCTTAAGAAGGATCTGAGGTAGTATAAAGGGTTAATTGAGATACTTCAAAGCCTGTTAATTGCTGGAGGCCCTTTGTAAGCTGAATAATATCGTCTAATAGTAGCTAGAAGAATATATAAAGACGTCGCCGGTAGAGAAGGGGTTAATGATAATATGTTCGAGTATGTAAGTACTAACGTATGTATCAAGGAAGTGATGTTACATAAATCAAGCAGTGAGGTAGCAGGAATATATAAAAATATGATAAGATTTAACTTTCGGAAGGAACGCTGACGACATGGGATGCACATTACTTGACAGCAGGCAACGGCAGAAGGAAAAGATGAGGGGACAGGAATACTATTTAGAGATGATGAACAACAGACAACGCAAACATATATTTGTGACAAAGTAAAGGAGGAGACGCTTAAGGGAGCCCACCTCGCTTGTTTTCTCTTTCTCTCCCTCTCTCTTTGGCTTGTATCCATTCGGCCCCATTCAGCCTACTGTTTTTAGACTTTTACCCCCATCCAGGTGTCAATATTTTCCTGGCGAGCGGTGAGCCACCATACATATATTTTTGTTTTAAAGCAAGCTAAATTTGTACATTTTTCGATAGAAAATAATGCTGGCTCGCTGTCGCTCGCCAGGAAGAAATCGACACCTTGATGGAGATAAACGTCTTAAAACAGTTGGCTGAATGGGGCCAAATGGATACAAGTCAGAGAAAGAGAGAAAAGGAGAGAAAGATAAGAATAAGCAGGTGACTCCCTTAACAAAATATAGAGCAAAAGGTATAGCCTAATTGGCGGATCATATGTTTGAGTCAAGTAAGTGAATTGATATGTGGCACAGATACTTGTTGACCTCATTCAAAGCTTTCATGTGCTCAATGACGTCATCCAAGATTAGCAGATAGCAATAGCAAGGCTATTTATTGACATTAATGAACCCTAGCAAGATGTTTGGAGAGTCCACAAGGACATTGCTACTATCATTGCAAATGATAGTAGTGATGGTGCAACGGAAGATGGAAATGTCGTTAGAAATAAAGATAAATTAGGTATATATAAAGAAAAGAAGTAAATTGAGAGTATATTACACAAACTGTAGGAGTCTATGTAACAAAATGAACGAACTTAGAGCCCTTGATAGCAAAGAAAATATAGACATAATAGCGCTAACTGAAACGTGGATTAATACAGAAACCAGGCATTTTTTAGCAGAATTTGATATACCAGGATATAGTTTGTTTAAATATGACCGAACAAGTAAGAGGGGTGGCTGTATAGCAGTGTTTGTCAGGAGTACATTAAAAAGCTGTATTAAATCAGGTATTAGACTAAATAACGATAATGAAAGTGTTTGGGTAGAGGTTAACGAAGGTAGTGAGACCATAGTTATTGTAGTTATGTATAGACCGCCAAATATGAGTAGAAATTACGGAACGTCATTATGGGAGGAAATTAAAATGGCATCAAGGTTTAGCAATGTGTGCATTATGGGGGATTTTAATTTTCCGAATATAGATTGGCAGCATCAAATAGGAGACTCTGATTCTGAAGAGTTTATAGAGTTAGTACAAGATAGTTGTTTATCTCAATTCATAGATACGCCGACTAGAGGTAATAATATTCTCGATTTAGTTTTCAGTAACAATGAACATATGGTAAATAATGTAGAGATAGGGGACCACCTTGGAAATAGTGACCACAATTCTGTGTATTTTAATATACAATGGAAAGGTAATGCCAGAGAGAATACAACATTAATACCCGACTTCAGAAAAGCCAATTATGGTGGGTTAAGAAGAGCCCTATTAGCTGACCCTATGGTCAAAAAATTGAGTCGATCCAGGTGTCCAAATGAGTGTACCCTTTCTCAGGCACCTGTCATCTTAAGTCAGGAAGAGACGTCAACCTTGGTAGATACATACGATAATTTTATCAAGTCAGTATTCAATGCACAAAATAAATACATCCCCAAAAGAAAATTTAGATCAACACAGAACCAACCCAAATGGATGAATAATAGACTATTAGATCTTCTAGGACAAAAGATAGTAGAAAAATTAGGAAAGGCGAAATTCACCTACTTGCTTACTATCAGAATCTATCAAGACAGGTAAAAAAGGATATTAGGAAAGAAAAAAGAAATTATGAAATTAAGGTTGCCAATGACTCAAAAAATAATCCTAAAGCTTTTAACCAACTATATAAATCCAAGGTTAGAGATGTAATTGGTCCCCTTAAAACTTCGATAGGAGAAATGACAGAACATTATTTAGAAATGTGCAGTACATTAAATAGTCAATTTCTTTCCGTTTTCACTAATGAAAATTTGGCACAGTTTCCAGAAGTCCGTAAGGTATATAGCGATAGTATAGAAAATAGGTTAAGTACGGCTACTATAAGTAGAAATGATGTGCTTAAGGAAATTGACAGACAGAAACCTCATAAATCGCCTGGTCCTGATGAGGTATATGCTAGAGTATTAAAAGAATGTAGGGATAAGTTAAGTTACCCATTAACATTTTTATTTAACAAGTCATTGGAGACAGGTATAGTTCCAGAAGCTTGGAAGCTTGCAAACGTAGTTACGATCTTCAATAAAGGTGACAAATCAATAGCATCCAATTACCGTCCCATTAGTCTTACATCAATCATAGGAAAGTTACTAGAGTCAATTATTGCTAGTAAAATTAGAAACCACTTAGATACATTTAATTTAATAAATTCTTCTCAGCATGGATTCACTCAGGGACGTTCTTAAGAACATAAGAACATAAGAAAATGGGAGTCTGCAGAAAGCTGATTGGCCTAAGCAAAGCAGATCCCTGTCCCACACAACCCCAATTAAAAAGCCCAATTATAGGCTCAACACTCTAATACCCTGAGGATCATCTTACCAAAACGGTTAGAGATTAACGCAGGATTACGGGGGTCTGCAGAGCACTGATTGGCCCAACCCTGCTGATCCCCCTTCACACCCAACCTTTCTCGTCCATATGCTTATCCAATTTTATCTTAAAGCTCCCTACCGTTTGTAATCCCACTATAGCACTTGGTAGTCTATTCCACCCATCTACAACTCTGTTACCAAACTAATATTTGCCTATATCTTTTCTGAAACGAAATTTATCTAATTTGAAACCATTGGTACGAGTTCTTTCGCTATCACTGAGCTTTAGTACATTTGTCATGTCCCCTTTGTTAATCCCACTAACCCTCTTGAACACCTCTATCATATCCCCTCTAACTCTGCGTCTCTCTAACGAATGTAAGCCTAATTTCTTCAACCTTTCTTTATACGGAAGATTTCTAATATTATCGATAATTTTTGTCATTCTACGTTGTACTCTCTCCAATGAATCTATGTCCATTCTGTAATAAGGACACCAAAATTGAACAGCATAATCCATATGGGGTCTCACTAATGACAAGTAAAGTTTTAAGATAACATCAGCAGTTCTGTTACTCACACTCCTAGAGATGAACCCGAGAATCCTGTTTGCCTTGTTTCGAACGCTTATACACTGTTGTCTAGGCTTCAAATAATTGCTAACAAACACACCTAGATCTTTCTCACAATTCGAGTTTTCTAATTCCATATTAGCTAGTTTATATTTAACATTTGTATGCATCTTCCCTATCTTTAATACCTTGCATTTGTCAATGTTAAACTTCATCTGCCAATTAATAATTGACTGACCATTCGTGTAAGGTATCTAGATCCCTTTGGAGGCACTCTATATCTCTATCTGAATCAATTGTTCTCCCCATTTTGGTATCGTCTGCAAATTTGCTTATCCTACTAGTTATACCTAAATCAAGGTCATTTATGTATATAACAAACAACAGAGGACCTAATACAGATCCCTGGGGGACACCACTTTTGACTGCTCCCCATTTGACTTTGTACCATTTATGCTGACTCTCTGCTTCCTACCAATTAGCCATGACCTAATCCATCCCAACAACGCCCCACCTATTCCATGCGCCTCAACCTTTCTCATCAATCTCTCATGGGGGACTCTGTTGAAAGCTTTACTGAAATCTAAATATATTATATCATATGACTTGTCATTATCTACTGCTTCATATACCTCTGAGAAAAAACTAAGCAAATTAGTAAGGCAAGAACGTCCCTGAGTGAATCCATGCTGAGAAGAATTTATTAAATTAAATGTATCTAAGTGGTTTCTAATTTTAATAGCAATAATTGACTCTAGTAGATTTCCTATGAGTGATGTAAGACTAATGGGACGGTAATTGGATGCCTTACTAATTTGCTTAGTTTTTTCTCAGAGGTATATGAAGCAGTAGATAATGACAAGTCATATGATATAATACACACGGCCGAAGGCCAGTTCCTCTTAAAATTGCAGGCTCGCTAACGCTTGCCAGGAAAAAATCGACACCTAAATGGCACGAAAGGCCTTAAAATTGATAACGAAATGGAGTGAAAGGTGTTAAAATCGCCTAACTAATGGGCCGAACGTCTTATAATCTCAAAACTAGTTGGGCTGAACATTAGGGAGAAGGGGGTCCAGAAAAACGGTCTGCCTCCCCTTAAGTCTTGGAGAGAGCAACGGGAGAGTATTAAATCTACGACGGCTGCATGGGAAGTTGTATAGTGTGTGTCAGTAATATGCTTTCGCTGACCTGGAACTTTATCACTCTCTCAAATGTTTCCACTCGTGTATCTGTTATCTGTTATAGAGATTGCCACCTGCAAGTAGCATCGAGTCGGCCACCCCCAAGAAAAAAGGACAACACAAATAATAAAATAGAATAAAATAGAAAATCAAAATAGAAATAGGAAACATGGGGATTGGGCCTGAGCATATAGATAGATAGATAGAAGTAGCATCGAATAGCGTGTCGCCCAGCGGTAATTTGTTTAGGGCTTATTCCCCTAGATGGGTTGCCCGCCAAGGCTATCGAGTCCCATCCACCCGGAAACACCACTTTCAGATACCAGGGGGACTGCAATCACCAGAGACAACCTTTCACATATTCTTTTCACATGTTCCTTCACAAGTTTGGGTGAAATTTATATTAGGCTGCCGAACTAAAATGGAGCACTCCACAGTATCATTCAATATTGTTCTTCCTGTAATAACTTAGCGAATTATTATAGCTCATGAAGGACCTGTTGAAATTAACGGATATAATAAATGACCCCATTTATTACAGAAATAAATGAGATCCTTCTTTTGCAATTGGAAGGATCTTTACTCTATCTTCTGAAACAAGTATCACCAGGTTATGCATTCAAAGTTGGAATGTTATTGTACTAACGGCTCATTATACAAATATTATACTTCACATATTAGCAAAAAAATGTATTCAAAACGTAAATTGGTATTACTCTTATGCCTCGCTCATGTTTGCTAAAGGACCCAGTAAAATTGTGTAACTACATTTGTTTGCATAACCGAAGTTACATACGGAAATGTGGATATGTAATGCTCCGCTATATACCTCTTTGAGATGCTTGTACTTGCTATTTTCCATTTGCATTTATTATAATTGCCCTAACATATTATTATATCGTAATGCGTAATACTGTATATTTACTTGTACAATCACACACACTGTTATCACCTCATTCTATATTTAGTAAAATAATGTATATTAAACAATAACAATAACATGCAGTAAAACTCTGTATCCTATCCAGCTACTTCTCTCCCTACAGGATCCTTGCATAATGAAACGAAATAGCAAACCTGTGTTATCTCTCATTGACAATGCTTATATACTACTACTACTACTACTACTACTACTATTAGTTTTTTTTTTTTTTTTTTTTTTTTTTTTTTTCCAACCACTCAGTCTGTGCATCCCCTCTTTGGACCCTAGACTAGGTCAGAATAGTCATCAAAGCGCCTGACTTTGTTGTCATTCAGCTACTACTATTAGTATTACTAATATTATATCCTCCTTCTCCTCGTCCCTTCCTCCTCTTTAACATCCTCCTCCTCCTACTACTACTACTACTACTACTACTACTACAACTACTACTTATTTTTGTCATTGATATTTATTTAATATTGTACATTCGTTATATTGTGCAAACATCAGATATTACTCTATTCCCACTATTCTACTATACTTGTATTCTACATCATGCAACTTCAATCCAGTCGCCTCCCTATGCGACCCTCTGCCACCGCTGCCTCGTAGTCCACGTCTGCCATCGTCGCTTGTTGTGGTGCAGACAGTCTTGTTCCCCGCAGGCATAGTAGCAATGAGAAAGATAGGCGGCATCTCATCCAGGCTATGACTTGGCTCCTGGACTGTTCCTTCTTCTCTGCAATAATCTCTGCTAGCCTTGAATAGAAGCACTGGGCCATGGGTCCCATCCCTCCAGGTGTGGTAAAGCTGCCTTGTTCGATATTTAGGATCCTTTCCCCATATGCCCCGACCTTCTCTTGCTCGTTCCTCTTCTGTGCAGCCTCCAAAGACTGTTCACTGTAGCTATGGGCCATTGGGTCGACTATGCTTATGTCGAAGAACGCTCTCTGTCCTCTTGTCCAAAAACCTCTTACACTAACATCCACTCGCGCTTCATTGGATGTGTTGGCCGTCCTGTGCTGCAAGATCTCTCCATCCAAGGGAATGATTGGTGGTTCGCACGCCACATCGCGACACAACTCTCTGAGTATGTTCGCCATTATGTCTCTCACTTCATCGTGCCTGATGCTGATGAACCCTCCCGTCATACATATCATGCAATGGTCTGCATCGTCGTTGAATCCACAAACGCATTGATCGCGGAGTCCTTCAATAGGCTAACCATACTTCAGTGCAACGGCATCAACAAATTCTTGTTTTTTGAGGTTGAAGCCTTTTGCCTTGATTGGTAGTGTTGTCAGCCAATTTGAAACACCCGTTTCTTTTGCTAATTGTATTTTTCTTATAGTCTCTGGGAAAGTTGGTGCATCAGTCGTGCCAGGTCATTTTTCTGCGAGTTGTGCCTCTCTGACGTGATAGTCCTTCTGATGTTGTAAATGTCGGCCTGGTCTACTTCCCCGTCAGAATCTTGTGCTACAATACGGTCAGTGAGAAATCCTGTTATCATTACCAAGCTCTGGTGTTCCGTTATCGCCCTCCTCACTGGATTGATGATTCCAAGCCTTCCAACCTAGAAGGCAGTGCAAGCAATTCCCTCTCTGTAGCAATCGGGGTGTGAGACTTTACCCACGCTGGGATGAGTTTGTCTCGGATGGTATCTTCCAGCGGTTGAAGTAATGCACTCACGTTTGGAACAGTACGCATCAAGTAGGTCCAGCGATGTTTGACCCCATATGTGAATGCCAAATACGCAGCCTGTGGTTCCGTCTTTGCAATATTGGCCCGTTTTCAATTTCTTTTACCGACTCCCTGACCTTCTCTTCTATGCTTTGCTTCTTGAACTCTTCTGTGCCGATCACCGCCCCAAGGTGACGCTGTCAGTCCTTTGTTACGTTCACTTCACTACCGCTGAAAGCTTCTACTCCAATACTCATAACCAATACAACAAACATCAGAAAACCCCACGGACGTGAGATTTGATGCCTACGATAGCATACACTATTTTAGAAAGTATATAGCCAAAGGATAAAGTTTTTACAAAGCATCATAACATATTAAATGCACGACACACTTAGTTCAAAGGAATGCAACATCTTCAGTCTAGATCATACTTGTTTGTTTTATCTCTCTACATTCAGATTTACAGGTGTTCGATATTTAGGTTAATAATAATTATGGAAGTTGCATTTTCATGTGTTTGTGATTTAATGATTAGTCTTGCAACTTTACAAAACTTGCTACAGCTAGTGATTGACACCAATTGTGTCACTTATTATATACCAACATAATTATGTCACTTGTATTGTTTCCGTATAGTTCATGTGCAAAACTCAATTTCTTATTTTATAGTACAACAAATACTTGTTCGCTGAATAATTAATTTAGTATTAAACACTATTATCACTTAACGTGCAAACTTAAAAAAAAAAAAACATTCATAAATACCAGAAACACACACACACATACACACATATACCGAGAGTGAGAGCAACCGAGAGCAAGAGAGTTAATGATGTTACGAATAATCCATTTATCAAACTTGCCCACATTTCATTATATCTCTCCATCTAACTTGAGATGGAGATAATTATTAAGGTGTCGGGTTAGGACTGCGTGGGAGGAGATGCTGGTAAACTATATAAACAGATTAGCTTGTGTGCCGAATACCTGCTTGCATTATTTTACAATGTGCATGTGACAATGTATGAGTGTGCATAGGTATGTACATGTAAATGTGTATGTATACTGTATATATGTGTGTGTTTGTGTGTGTGTGTGTGTTTGTATGTGTGTGTGTGTGTGTGTGTGTGGTGTCTTTGCGTGGGCAAATGAAGCATGCCTACTGTAGGTGGGCGACTACTTGCTTATCTTTAGTTCCCTACCATAGTATGAAGATATATTTAGTTTCCACCTATTTATGAGCGCAATTGTCTACGTTATGTTGTCATTAGTCAGAAGTAGGGGTTGTTTAATTTCCTCCACTGCAGAACAACATCAACACATTAATTTTCAAATGCTATATATGATCCATCACTGCATCACATCACTCAAACACTAAATTTCCAGAATTCCCGATGGCCTATTTTGTGTTCCAGGATGCAATCGGAAATTTAGCTTAATATGCATATACGGTATATATATATATATATATATATATATATATATATATATATATATATATATATATATATATATATATATATGTAAGTCTCACAAGGAAAAGGAGAACCAGCTTAGTAGCGAACATCTTTCTTTATTGGGTACCAAACGTTTCGGAGAAGTCAGTCTCCATCTTCAGTGAATAGATTGGGAGGAAGGAGAGGTCTTTCTAAAAAATGTCTATCTTGAAAGATATCTGTTCGGTGCGTCTGTAGCATCTGAGCGTGGGTTCGTCATATCTTGATAGTAGAATTTCTGCAATGGAGCTTCCTCTTGGGAATCGAAGTCTCACAAGGAAAAGGAGGACCAGCGTAGTAGCAAACATCTTTCTTTCCCAAGAGGAAGCTCCATTGCAGAAATTCTACTATCAAGATATGAATAAAGTGGACGTGCCGTTTTGCCCAAAATCAAAACGGCATACCCAACTCTGCGATAGGTTACCATCATCACTACTAATACCATCATCAATCACAATCACCATCATCACTACTACTGCCATCATCACTACAACTGCCACAATCATCACAACTACTGTCATCATCACCATTACTATGATCATCGTCACTACTACAATTACAATCCTCACTACTACTCTCACCATCATCGCTACTACTGTCACCATTGTCACTACCATCTTAATCACTACTATCATCATTGATACCACAACTATCAACCATCATTACTACTATCATCACCACCATCTTACAATCATCATTACTACTGTTAACATCATCATTACTACTATAACCATCATCATTACTACTGTCACAAGTATTACCATCATGCATCCTACTATCACCATCATCACTACTACTGCCATCATCACCATTACTATGATCTTCATCACCACAACTATTGTCATCATCACTACAACTTTCACCATCATCACTACTACTCACCATCATCACTAATACTCAACCATCGTCACTACTGTCATTATTATCACAACTATCATCATTACTTGTCACCATCATCACTACTATTATGACCATCATCAATACTACTAGTACTGTCACCATCATATTTACTACCTTCATCATCATCACTACTGTCATCATCATCAATACAACTGCAACCATCATCACTACTATTATCACCATCATCACTGCTATCACCATCAATCCCACTATTACTACCATCACTTCTAATGCCAACTAAACTAAATTAACCTAGCAAATGCGTAGCAAGATGTTTTCGCCCCCAGAACGCCATCATTGCTGGGGGGGGGTGGGGTGGGGGGGGGGTAAAACCATATTTTGGACCTAAAATCATAAGTATTGCATACATTTAAAAAAAAAAATAAAAAAATTACTGACGTTCGCATTCACGCACCAAATGTTCGTGTAAAATTTGGTGAAAATCCGTCCAACGGTCTAGGAGGAGTTTCGGGACAGACGGATGACAACAACAACAACAACGACAGACATTTTTTTCCGGTGGTACCCACTATACGGGGGGGGGGGGGGATACCAAACTCTGCTTACGCAGAGTTGATAACCCACGCTCAGATGCTACAGACGCACCGAACAGATATCATTCAAGATAGAGAACATTGATAAAGACCTCCCCTTCCTCACAACCTATTCACTAAAGATGGAGACTGATTTCTCCGAAACGTTTGGTACCTAATAAAGAAAGATGTTCACTACTACGCTGGTTCTCCTTTTCCTTGTGAGACTTCGATTCCCAAGAGGAAGCTCCATTGCAGATATTATATATATATATATATATATATATATATGTTAGTAAAGCCAGGTAATAAATGTTCTTTAATACATACGAGGTTGAAAGAAATGGCAATTTCTGCGTTGGAAATGTTATTATTCAAAGTTTCCAGGTCTCTGATGAGTTTTCGCTGGGTGGCAGGAAGTAGATTAATGAGATGAGCAAAATTCATGGTGGTACAGGGTTACATTAATGTACATGATGATACAGGATATACGACGCGTTTCACTGGACAACCAGCATTATCAAGTAAGGATAGAATGATATAAAAGGTAAACAGGAAGGGTATATATAGAGGGTGGAGGATCAGAGGAGGCGAAAATCAGGGGGCAAAAGTCTGCTATTGGTGGAGGGGTATTCTTGGAGAGAGAAAGATAGAACCGCTTCACGCATGCGCACTGGATGCGGGATGGTGGTGGTCGGTTGGCGGGGTCGAAGCTGATTGGCTGCGTGCCGAGGGGCGTGGCCTAAGTTGCGTAGTACGTGTGGCGCCGCCAGAAGACGAAGCTGAAGGAGGTAGAGCGGGGGGCGAGGGGGGGCGTTAGGTCCTGTAGGAAAGTGCCTTTTGGCAGAAGGAAGGATCTGATGGTCCAGAGTTTGGTTGTTGATGTTGGGATGTAAGGCTTGGATATATAATGCTTCGAGTATAGGTAATCTTCTTGGGTCGCTTTCTTTATCGAGTATGGTGGTGTGTTTCTCTAACTCGTTGCGTGTGAGGTGGAGGTGGTTAGGGGTGAGATAGTGGTCTTTGATGGCTCCAGCCTGAAGGTGAAGAGTTAACCGACGTGAAAGACGAGTCTGCGTCATACCAATATAGGAATGAGGTCCACAGTCCTCATAATTACAGGTATGTTGGTAAATGACGTGATCGTCGGTCATCGGGCTCTTTATCTTGGTGGAAGCTGGTTTGTTGCGGAGAACGAGGTTGGAGGTCTTGGGGGATTTGTAATAAATTATTAATTTGATTTTGTTTTCCGGGTTGGTTGGGTGGACATGCATGGAGATTATTTCTTTTAAGACGGCCTCGTCATTTTTGTGTTCAGAGGACATAAAATTGCGGTAGAAGATCTTAATTTCATTGGGGGTTCAATGTTGGGAGGGCTTTGGGTGTACCATTTTTCAAGATGGTTTTTGATGGTGCTGGAGATGTCGGAGTTGGAGTATCCGTTATTTACTAAAACTTGGGATAGTCTTTCTAGTTCCTGGTGGGTGTCGGCCCAGGTAGAGCAGTGCGTGAGGGCTCTCCTTACATAGGCGGAGATGGAAGATAGAAGATAACGGCGGGGGCATTCACTATCGCCGTTGAGGCATTGTCCTGTGTTAGTTGTGTTAATGTAGACAGTGGTTTTGAACCCTTGGTCGTTCAGAGCTAGGAGGATGTCGAGGAAGGGGAGTTGTCCATATATATAATTATAATAATGATTCACATAGACAATATGGTAAACATCAGATTACTAACTAATATATAATAAAATACATTCAGATGTCATTCTGTAATATGTGTCATACATTTCCAGAATAATATATGATATCGCTAATTATTTGATATTGACGAACAACTTTTTTGTCTGATAATGTAAGGAACTATATTGCGAAACTTAATTACCGAATCGGCAATTACTATTAAAATATTTTCCAATTGTTTAAAATATTTGAGTTCTTACATAGCTTTAATAGCAACATCATAACTACCTCCTCCAACAAAGTTGGAGGTGGTTATGTTTTGCCTCCGTGTGTCTGTCTAATTGACTGTATGCAAGATATTTAAAAAAGTTGTAAACAAATTGTTACGAAATGTGGTTGGCAGATAGGATATGCGCCGACGAAGAAATTATTGAATTTAGGTGATCAGTAGAACGCATATCTCCGCCACCGTAGGCAGCTCATAAAGCTATGAGCCGATGTTCATGAAATTTGCAGGGCAGATAGTACTGTATATGTATGCACCAAAGAGAAAATGTTTCCACTTAGGAGGCATACCGTAGAGTGCATACCTCCTCCAGCGTAGGTGGAGGTATACGCGCTCTCCGGAATGCCTCGTTTCTTATTTCCTTTAATTTAAGCAATATTAAATATGCTGACATTTTACATCCCCGTCTACCACGCATTTACATAGATAGAAGACACTTAAAGATATTGGAAACATTGAATATAGTGGTGACAATGTTGCTTTGTCCGATGGCAATTGTATATTTGCGGGGCAGGAATATTTGCATATATGAAATCACAACTGTGATATAGTTATCATGTATTACGAAATATTGTCAAGATATCGTAATGCTGATTTGTACTCGTGTTTTAGTTTAGAATGATACGCTTGGAATATTAATATATCTATTGATGTCAAGGTTTTGCCTCCCATCAACTACTCAAATTGCTACCCCGCATCTCACCCTCCCTCTCCAACTCTCCGTGTTGTCTCTTTCTTTTAACATACATTTTGTATTTGCCCCACTCCTGTACTTTTTCGACGGCGGTTCTCTTTTCCAACAACTCGGAGGATACAACGGTCTGTGAGGGGCCCCGGTGTAAATACTATACCACAACAGGGAGTCACAACCACCTGGACTACATGTTACTGTCAGGGGAACCGGTGTAAATAATGCACCACAACCAACCAAACAACATATTACCTTTGTCGAGGGATTGACCAAGTAAATATGTATTCGTTTGTTTCCCAGGCCTGTTCATCACTATTGAATACCACACTTCATATCACATTCAGCTGTGACTAAGTGTATGTGTATTAAACTAAACTGCATCATTTGATGCAAGATTATATACTGTACAAACAAACACAACTATGTTATAAAATGTTATGAAAAATCATAATGTTATCGTATAACACTGGTGCCGAACATCGGGCTTAGTAATCAATGTATGTATATCACAATAGCGTAATTTAGCAATCACGAATCTTGAAGGTGCGAGATTCCTGTAACTACTCAGAAGCACTGGCTTTTGGAAACGCTAATTAAGCAAGGTCCAGGATAACACATTCCCCATACAACTATACAGATTATAGTACGGAAAGCACCACGCTGCATTCCTTCTCGATGAGTGACCATATTGTGACCTTCGGACTGCGTGCGTGTGTGTAGTTATTATTGTTTACTGTCCAATCGTGACAAATGATATTGACACACTCGTATACAATTGAATTTGACGTGGAAATACAATTTTCGTGCATATTGTACTTCAGATGGTCTAGTAGGTGTCTCTCATAACAAAACACAATAGACTTCCTGAATAGTTGTTATAATTGTGAGCAAACAAGTAAAAATAACTTGATGTTTCAAACTACTGGATTAAAACAAGTGTTTGGATTGTTGTCATGGCGTGGACACTGAGACCATCTAGTGCGACACATATGAAGCACCCAACATCTCGAAACTTCAATCGATAATCTCGGGGCCTCGTAAGAGTTACAAGCTACTAAATAGCCTATAGTCCCGAGGTTGACATTTAGTTTCCCATTAAATATCAAGCAAATTATTCAGCAATTCGTCTTGAACTACATAAAGAACACATACTATAATTATGTGTGATTTTTCCTTAGCACATACAAATAATTACGAATAAGGAGTAAGAACTTGCCCTCGATAAATGTAGGTTTGCTCTACAGAATTGGAATCTTGAAATACTTCTTTCAAATTTATATTTTTACAACTAGTGCAAATTGTGAGCAAGTGCTTCCGCAGTGATTTTGTAAACAACATATATTGATTATGCAATTGTTACAACAATGTACAATTCAGTCTTCTAATTATAAATGAATCAGAAGATATTGTCCATATGGACGCATTGAATAGAAAAGAGCAATACAAACCCCCAATATTACAAAATAAACAGTTGATAATGTTTTCTTTATAACATAAAATGCAAATTATCAGTGCCATGTATTGGTGATATTGCTATGATTAGATACAAGGTTCATAGTCCACATCCAATAATTAGTTTACACATAGATTTACAAAATGTGTGTGTGGCTACTTAAGTATTATAGTCAGAAGAATTTGTACATGGTAACCACATTACTCAGTTGTTTAAGAACCAAATGTCCGTAATGACTTTTTTTTCGATTAAATGTAGCCATAATTTCTCGAGAACTGAAAGCCAGCATGGCTGACTCAACCAGAACTGATTACTTAAATCCATTCTGGCTGGTGCCAAGTAGTGTCCCTCATGTTGTTGATATGTTGTTGATATGCTGTCTTCGTGGTGCAATGCATAAGTGTGTTGATTTTCGGTGTGAGCATCCTAGGTTCGAATCCCCGGACTGCCACATGTGTTTGTTAATTTCATTAATCGAGTTTAGGAGTAAAGTTGGTTGGTGGAGAGAACATAATAATATCACATATTCAACCTGATCTCTCGCCAGATTCACCACCTCCCATTTTTGAAGGGCCTGGGTTTGATTATTTCATGCTTTGTCAAAATGTTGTTCTGGGCCTTCCCTCAGAATGACTCCCTCTTTCTACTATTAGTTGTAAGCGAATATAATTATGAACTGCCGGTCATGGATTTATTTCGATAATGATTACAATATAGTGTCTTGGAAATACTTATGTACGCCTGGCTCGAAAAATACTGCCTGTACGTGAATTATGCAATATGGAAGAATTATTGCAATACTTTATTTGGGTAGCCTTTGCTGACTTAAAATATAATGTTATAACACTTCCAACGTGCGTAGTCTGGTAGCCACTTCAGACCTCCGCTCACAATGCAGCTTAAAGCCAGTAAAGCTCTCCTCCATCATCCGTCTTATATCCCCAGAACCATCACTTTTACTCCGCTCTATTGTCATGCAAGAGTAGGCTTTACTTCGTACCTACACTTTCAAAGAGGTAAATGTAAACAATTTAAGTTAAGAGCAGCATTCATTAGTGTAATGTAAGAACTTACTATGTCAACATTTATGGAAGGGTAACCTAAAGTACAAACGAGTACAAAGGAAAACGAGCAACAACAGATCGTGCAAACGCTCAAGGTTACTTGCCCTCCAAAACAAATACTGCTGTTTCTAGTGCCCAACAGTATTTCAGAGAGATAAAGATGTGAAAAGGAAATACCTCCCTGGGGATTAACATGTTTATTAATTTACAAATGCAGTCAACCTTGGGTTCAGAGCAAGGTGCTTTTCAATGCGAACTTTGAAGAAATCAACGGTGTCGCAGTCTATAGCATCTCAGGGAAGTCCATTTCACAAGTTGACGACTTGATTGAAGAAGACATTCTTGGATTCATGCGAGTTGAATGATGTTTCAATGATATTGCCTCCATTACCCTGTGTAGTTTAATCGGTAAATCGTAAAATATTTACTACAGTTAATATTGTTGATGCCTCTGATGATCTTAAAGACTTGAATTAGGTCGCCTCTTAATCTACGCTTTGTTTGGGGAAACAGATACAATTCTTCAAGACGTTCCTCATATGGTTTGTTCTTTAGACTGGCTATCATTTTAGTGACTCTGCGTTGAACACATTCCAGATGGTCTATATCCTTTTGATAGTAAGGGCACCAGGACTGAACGCAATATTCCAGGAGTGGGCGAACTAAGGAATTATAAAGAGTGAGGATTACATCTTTGGATTTATGCTCAAAGGACCTGCCTTTGAAACCAATGATTTTGTTTGCTTTCTTAACAACCTCCTTGCATTGTTGACTAGTGTTGAGGTTACTTTATATTGTTACTCCTAAATACAGTCTTGAGTTGGGTACCATTTATTGAATAGTTCGCTTTCTCATTTCAGCTTCCAATGTAAAGTACTTTACATTTGTCTTCACTGAAGCACATTTGCCATATTTTAGCCCATTGAGACAACTTCTCTAGATTACCTTGCATATCCTGAATGTGTTCTTTTGAGATACGTTATTTGCAATTTTTGTATCAATTGCAAACTTTGAGATTGTCGTTTATGTAGATTAGGAAGAGAACTGGCCCCAGTATTGATCCTTGTGGTACTCCGCTAGTTACATTGTTCCATGTTGATGCTTTCCCATTTATGACTACTCTTTGTTTTGATACGACCGGGACTGCGAATAAAACAATGGCACTTAATGATTGGACTAGTAATAGGGCACTATGCAACAACGGTACGCTAGGTCCAAACCCTCGAACTTATATGCCGGCGAACAAAACACCTATACCCTCCAGATTTAATCTGCGATAATGGGGTATCCTTAACTGGGCATAAATGTACTCTACTTTAGGCTAACCCACACTGGTATAGCCTGATAACACACAGGATGCAAGTTACGTTAAAATGCATAAACAGGAATCTATGGGAAGATAAATTAAATCACTGCAAGATTTAATACAATAAAAAGATGCTTCAATACAGTTACTCTAAACAACAATAAACTCTTCACTCCTATCTGAAAGAAAGTGAAGTATAGTCCTACAGCATAGACCTGGAAACTTCTGAAGAAAGTCTGATGCTCATAAGATGCTCTTATCCTAAACTATATAAAGGCAGGAGGCAGGACACCACACGTGTAAATCGAATACACTAAAAGATAGGACATATAATGTTAACTGACACGAGAATACTATAAATGCGCAACGGTAATAATGCTCGCCACTAAAAGAAGTACTTCCTCATCAACGAAACCGTCTGCTATGGTTGTGCGGCTCAGCAACAACCTAGACTAATAAATGCTGTGAATAATAAAACGTACATATCAAAGAGCTTATATTAAATACTAATAAGTGTCTACTCAATTAATAATGTCTAGCTGGGATACTCTAGGTAAGGAACTGGGGTTGAGCAAGACGGCTCGTAGCTTAGCGATGTCCTTAAGACTGCATCCTTTAAGTTACGTTAATTGACTAGAGTGCTCTCTTGATAGATCCAGATCACAAGTATCTGGTTCTATCCTGGCGACCCTCTAAAGCCAAGCAAAGAGGCAGCAAAGTGTGGAACTGGCACAGGCCAAAGCCCTCAGTCAACACAAAGCTGCACTCGCAAAGGACACAACCGAAAAGACAGCACAGGCTACCACAGAACCGGTCGAAGTCGTGTAGGTATAAGCAAACCGTACACACATCGATGAAAACGACTACAGTTACCTTATCCCAGTCTAGCATTAAATAAAAGAGCAGAAACACTAAATCAATAATGGAGACATACAGAGTTCATAACCTATACTAACTAAGAACCCTCAAAAAACCTATTCTAAGTACATGTAAATATCTCAGAGGACGGCGCATGCAATACAATGGGCCGGCTATGGAAACCGTATGCAGAACCCAAGGGGATAAGTAATTGAATAAAGGTGAGAAGTAATGGAAAAGAAGAAGTTCACAGAGAGAAGCAGTTCTAAAGGTGGTGATCGGGGGAGAGTTAGCAAAGGGATGTTAGATGCACGCGCGCCTAGCCTGTCCTGAGGAATACAGCTCATGTGGACCCTCATGTACACAGGAGCCCACAAAGACGCGGTGGTCGGCCAATCACGGGCCGAGACGTCACAAGGCAGCAGGTGTCACGTGACACAGCCAGACACGCCGGCCAATCAAGGGCGTGGGAAAGCCCGCGCGCGAGCGGGAAAACTCCTCCGAGCGAGGGAGGCAGCACATACATACACACGCACACACTACCACCGCATTGCCTACATCGCTCTTTCTCCTTAACTTTACACAATGCATCTTATATTCTATTAATGATATAAAACACTTCCCGTTGTCACAGACGAAAACAAAGACCACCACTGGACTGTCTGTGACAATACGATTGCTAGGAAAGAAAGAACAACATTCTCTGATAACTGTAGCCCATTTCGATGTCCCTGGCGAGCGCTAGTGGCTACCGAAAGGCGATTCTGCCAACACTGGTAGACGTCACAGTTTTCTTTCACTGAGCCAAATTTCTTACCATTTCAAGTCAACTCTTTGTACGCTGTGTTCTTTAATCATTTGATCAAAAAGCGTTTATGTGGAACTTTATCAAAGGATTTTTGAAAATTGAGGTATATAATATTTACAGTTTTACTCTCATCATATAGATTTAGGATATCTTGAAAGAAATCTAAAAAGGTTTTGTCAAGCAGGAACGATTGTTTTGAAAACCGTGTTGGGTATCTTTAAGTGTGATGTTTTCCTCCAAGTATTTTACGAATCAGTCTTTTATTATAGGTCCTAGTATTTCACACACAACTAAAGTCAAGCTGATTGGGCGATAGTTTACTAGGTATAGGCTTTGCTGCCTTTTTTTTAAATTGGGGTTACGTTCAAAAGTTTCTACACATCCGGCATAGTCCCAGTTCTCAGAACTATTGCGTAGTAGTGTCAGCGGTTTGGAGAGCTCACATTTAGCTTCTTTGAGAACTCTGGTAGAAATTGTTTCGGGTCCAGGCGATATATTTACCTTGAGTTTGTCTAAGCAATTCATGAGATAATGAATTGGAGACAGAGAAAACACACATATGATATTGAGTAAAGGACGACACAACTAAACACATATCAAGTAATGGATAAGAGTAAAATGAATTCAAAGCAACATAATTATGATGGTTAAGTACAGCTAAATATAAAGTAAAGGAGTAAGGCAATAGAGGGAAGTCAGAACAATGGGAGGAAGAGGAAATAGCAAGACGTGGAAACTCGAAAGGAAAGAGAAGGGAATACAGGGAAAGCCAAATAAACTGGAATATTGGCACGAGAGAAAACTGTTACTAAAATGTGATATAAGAGATAACGTTGGATGGAAGAAGCACAAATGTAGGAAATGGACTATAAAACAATACATAAAGTACGTCACTGTTTGACAGGATCACTCATAAGCATACATACAGTATAATTATACATACGCTTGGATGGCAGTAATTCTTACTCTCTCTCTCTCTCTCTCTCTCTGTCTCTCTCTCTCTCTCTCTCTCTCTCTCTCTCTCTCTCTCTCTCTCTCTCTCTCTCTCTCTCTGTATATATATATATATATATATATATATATATATATATATATATATATATATATATGTTAGTAAAGCCAGGTAATAAATTTTCTTTAATACATACGAGGTTGAAAGAAATGCCAATTTCTGCGTTGGAAATGTTATTATTCAAGGTTTACAGGTCTCTGATGAGTTTTCGCTGGGTGGCAGGAAGTAGATGAATGAGGTTAGCAAAATTCATGGTGGTACAGGGTTACATTAATGTACATGATGATACAGGATATACGACGCGTTTCACTGGACAACCAGCATTATCAAGTAAGGATAGAATGATATAAACGATTACGATTAAATGAGGATAGATTACCTCAAAGCGTGGAAAATAGTGGTTTACTGTAAGAGACAGGACAGAAGAATGAAGAGTATGAGAGATAAAAGACTGTGGGCTGACCACAAAGCTATTTTTATACAGTACATGTTTATTAATGGTCTCGACGTGCGCACTCCGATTGCTGACGTGGTAAGTTTCAAGTGTTCATAAGCCAAGCCCTGGAAAAGGCGCAAGTATGTCCGCGGCAAACCCCTGCGGGCCACGGGTCTGAGGCTCACCAGTGAGCCCCAGGCCCAAGGCCCACAGAGATCCAACGCCAGAAGCAAAAGCCACCCCTCCACCCATCCAGATTTCCGTTCCAAAAACAAAAACAAAATGTTGTGACAATAATACAGCTAAAATTGGCTGATCCCGTGGGCCGCGGACCTGGAGCTCGCCCATCGAGCCCCAGACCCGAGGTCCACAGTGATCCAGCCAAGACATAAAAGTTTAGGTTTATAATGCTGTCTAAATATTATTAAAAGATTTGTACAAGGATGCTGAAAGACAAGATCACTTAGTCAGAATCTGCCGAAAGACCTCAAATGAGGGACACCTGTTAAAAGTACCCCTTGTATTGCTTCCTCCCGACCATATTGCCGGAAATGCTCCCATCTGCATCCTCTGTGCTCCTAATGTTACACAGCAGATGCAGCTTTGGAGCTTGATCGACTAATGATGGTCAGAAATTCCACTTCTTATGTCATATTATGATAGGATTAGTCAGTTAATGTTGCTAGAAAAAAAAGGAAATAATTGATAAACGCTATGAGTAATCCTTATATTGCTTCCTCCCATGGTCGTTCAGAGCTACGAGGATGTCCCCTTCCTCAACATCCTCGTAGCTCTGAACGACCATGGGTTCAAAACCACCGTCTACACTAAACCAACTAACACAGGACAATGCCTCAACGGCGATAGTGAATGCCCCCGCCGTTATCTTCTATCCTCCATCTCCGCTTATGTAAGGAGAGCCCTCACGCACTGCTCTACCTGGCCCGACACCCACCAGGAACTAGAAAGACTATCCCAAGTTTTAGTGAATAACGGATACTCCAACGCCGACGTCTCCAGCACCATCAACCACTATCTTGAAAAATGGTACACCCAAAGCCCTCCTAACATTTACCCCCCCAATGAAATCAAGATCTTCTACCGCAATTTTATGTCCTCTGAACACAAAAATTACGAGGCCATCTTAAAAGAAATAATCTCCATGCATGTTCACCCAACCAACCCGGAAAACAAAATCAAATTAATAATTTATTACAAATCCCCCAAGACCTCCAACCTCGTTCTCCGCAACAAACCAGCTTCCACCAAGATAAAGAGCCCGATGACCGACGATCACGTCATTTACCAACATACCTGTAATTATGAGGACTGTGGAACTCATTCCTATATTGGCATGACGCAGACTCGTCTTTCACGTCGGTTAACTCTTCACCTTCAGGCTGGAGCCATCAAAGACCACTATCTCACCCCTAACCACCCCCACCTCACACGCAACGAGTTAGAGAAACACACCACCATACTCGATAAAGAAAGTGACCCAAGGAGATTACCAATACTCGAAGCGTTATATATCCAAGCCTTACATCCTAACATCAACAACCAAACTCTAGACCTTCAGATCCTTCCTTCGGTCAAAAGGCACTATCGTACAGGGCCTAACACCCCCCCCTCGCCCCCCGGTGCCCTTGACGCAGCCCCCGCGCCACCTCCTTCAGCTTCGTCTTCTGCCGGCGCCACACGTACTACGCAACTTAGGCCACGCCCCTCGACACGCAACCAATCAGCTTCGACCCCGCCAACCGACCACCACCTTCCCGCATCCAGTGCGCCTGCGTGACGCGGATCTCTCTCTAACACTCCTAGAATACCCCTCCACCAATAGCAGACTTTTGCCCCCTGACTTTCGCCTCATCTGATCCTCCACCCTCTATATATACCCTTCCTGTTTACCTTTTATATAATTCTGAGTTGAGCAGCCACACCGAGCAGAGTTACATATCCTCCTCTCTTCACCACCACCACAATGCCTCCCGCAACTTCCACACTCGTTGCCGGCACTGTAAAGTGGTTTAATGTGAAGAAGGGCTTTGGATTTATCACCAGGGACGACAACAGCACTGATATTTATGTACACCACAAAAATATTAAGAAAAACAACCCCAGGAAGTCTGTACCCTCTCTAGGTGACGGAGAGAGGGTAGAATTCCACACCAAAACAGGGGCAAGAGGTCCTGAGGCCACTCTGGTCACAGGACCCAAAGGCAAAACAGTCAAGGGCTCACATCATGCCCGAGACTTGAAGGAGAGGCAGGGTATTATGAAAAAGGTTGACAGACTAAAGAGCATGGACCTGCCTAATGATATATCTATTAAGATCGATATTATCATCAGGACGGCCGTGGCTCTTGCTGGAGGAAACAACTCCCTCCTCCAGCAATACCTACCTGCCCTCCTTCAGGCCAACAATCTCCCAGGTATTCTTGTACCAGGAGGGTTGTTGGAGAATGCCCAGAGGGGTCCTGTCGGACAGAGACCTGCTCCACAGAGGCGCTTGACCATCAAAGCGCCTCTAAACAGAAAAAACTGTCCCCCTGAACCTGAAGCAGTAACTCCAGAAGCTGATCCTGTAGAAGCTACTGGAGGAGCTGCTGAAGAAACCAACTCAACTACGACACCTGCAGCAGAAGAAGAAGAGGCGATGGAGGAGACCCCTGCAGTCAACACCAACCCACCTGCAGAGCCTCCTTCACCTCCTTCAAAACCTGAAAAAGGTGCCTCCATGCCTCTCATTGAAATCGAACCAGTGAGACAGGTAGAGGAGAAGAAACCAGACACCCCCAAGACCCCTCACCAATTGTTCTTGGATATCTGCCTACCACACCTGTCTAAGGACCACAACATGACAATGAGTTATGCTTACAAGGACTGCGTCACACCTGAATACGACGGATTCCTGAGCTACTGCATGTTAGACTGGAAGAAGGAAGGCTGCAATTGCTATTTTCACACAAACGGCAAATACAACTACATCGAATGCAGCCTAACAGTGAAGCAAGCTCTGAAGCAAGGCTTCCCGGACCTCCCGAGGAAGTAAAATCACCACCACCACCCATCACCCTCACCAACACCTCATCACCAGCGGGCTATTAGTACGGGACTCCCAGTCGGGCCGGGAGGATAAATATATGGCCTTAAATTCCCTACCCGTACAATAGCCCGCAGTTCCAGCCGCCCAGCTCTCGACCCACTGCCTCCATGGTCGGGTCCAGCCGTCTTCGTAGTAACGCCGATCTCCCAAACACTGAAAACCCTCAGGCAGCTCCGGTTAAGCCTGGACACCTTTTTCTCCTGCTAAAATTCACTTCATCCAACTAATTCTTGTCCTATCCCCACTTCCCCCTAACCCCCTGTCACTACTCAATTTGACTGACTGACCTTTTATAGTCTGAGTTGAGCAGCCACACCGAGCAGAGCTATATATCCTCCTCTCTTCACCACCACCACAATGCCTCCCGCAACTTCCACGCTCGTTGCCGGCACTGTAAAGTGGTTTAATGTGAAGAAGGGCTTTGAATTTATCACCAGGGACGACAACAGCACTGATATTTTTGTACACCACAAAAATATTAAGAAAAATAACCCCTGGAAGTCTGTACCCTCTCTAGGTGACGGAGAGAGGGTAGAATTCCACACCAAAACAGGGGCAAGAGGTCCTGAGGCCACTCTGGTCACAGGTCCCAAGGGCTCACATCATGCCCGAGACTTGAAGGAGAGGCATGGTATTATGAAAAAGGTTGACAGACTAAAGAGCATGGACCTGCCTAGTGATATATCAATTATGATCGATATTATCATCAGGACGGCCGTGGCTCTTGCTGGAGGAAACATCTCCCTCCTACAGCAATACCTACTTGCCCTCCTTCAGGCCAACAATCTCCCAGGTATTCTTGTACCAGGAGGGTTGTTGGACAATGCCCAGAGGGGTCCGTCAGACAGAGACCTACTCCACAGAGGCGTTTGACCATCAAAGCGCCTCTAAACAGAAAAAACTGTCCCCCTGAACCAGAAGCTGATCCTGTAGAAGCTACTGGAGGAGCTGCTGAAGAAACCAACTCAACTCCGACACCTGCAGCAGAAGAAAAAGAGGCGAGGGAGGAGACCCCTGCAGTCAACACCAACCCACCTGCTGAGCCTCCTTCACCTCCTTCAAAACCTGAAAAAAGGTGCCTCCATGCCCCTCATTGAAATCGAACCAGTGAGACAGGTAGAGGAGAAGAAACCAGTCACCCCCAAGACCCCTCACCAATTGTTCTTGGATATCTGCCTACCACACCTGTCTAAGGACTACAACATGAGAATGAGTAATGCTTACAAGGACTGCGTCACACCTGAATACGACGGATTCCTAAGCTCCTGCATATAAGACTGGAAGAAGGAAGGCTGCAATTGCTATTTTCACACAAAAGGAAAATACAACTACATCGAATGTAGCCTAACAGTGGAGCAAGCTCTGAAGCAAGGCTTCCCGGACCTCCCGAGGAAGTAAAATCACCACCACCACCCATCACCCTCACCAACACCTCATCACCAGCGGGCTATTAGTACGGGACTTCCAGTCGGGCCGGGAGGATAAATATATGGCCTTAAATTCCCTACCCGTATAATAGCCCACAGTTCCAGCCGTCCAGCTCTCGACCCACTGCCTCCCTGGTCGGGTCCAGCCGTCTTCGTAGTAACGCCGATCTCCCAAACACTGAGAACCCTCAGGCAGCTCCAGTTAAGCCTGGACACCTTTTTCTCCTGCTAAAATTCACTTCATCCAACTAATTCTTGTCCTATCCCCACTTCCCCCTAACCCCCTGTCACTACTCAATTTGACATGACTGACTTTTATATCATTCTATCCTTACTTGATAATGCTGGTTGTCCAATGAAACGCGTCGTATATCCTGTATCATCATGTACATTAATGTAACCCTTTACCACCATGAATTTTGCTAACCTCATTCATCTACTTCCTGCCACCCAGCGAAAACTCATCAGAGACCTGGAAATCTTGAATAATAAAATTTCCAACGCAGAAATTGCCATTTCTTTCAACCTCGTATGGATTAAAGAATATATATATATATATATATATATATATACCTGGTATATATATATATATATTAATTTTACAGTTAATCAATCGATTTATTTGTCTATCTTTTGATCTAGTTATCCAATGTCTCTCTCTCTTGCACATTAACCCCACATGGACACATCTCGAAGGTAATAAAATTCGTTAATTGAGTCTGTCCAGTTTTGGACAGCAAGGGATGACAGCTGCGGCTTTTAATTATTTAATCAATCCAGAGCTTGGAACAATTGCCTTTTATTAAAAATAACACACACACACACACACACATACACATACACACACACACACACAAACAAACACACACACTAATAATATTATTGTCAACATTATAAAATCACTGTGGATCAAAATGGTTGGAAAGTTTCTGTAACATGTGCATAATAATAGTCGTATTAAAATAGGTGACAGTGAATATAATACAATGTATAATGTTATACAGAAAAGAAAAACAAAATGCCACGGTTAAAACAGTCTCTTACACACCTTAAGAGCTGATGGTATATAGATCGGCTAGTGTTGCCGCCAGCATCATATAGTATTTGCATTCTGCCAGCCCCATGTATTGTACTGTTCAATAATAATAATAATAATAATATTAATAATAATGACACATTAAACTCTACCGTAGCATTCTTCATAATTATAAAGCCCTCTTTCATTCTGAACCTATTCTCCAAACTCCAATTCAACAAATAGTATTATTACTACTACTGCTATTAATATTAATACTACTACTACTACAACTACTACTACTAATAATAATAATAATAATAATAATTGATTGACTGATGGATTATGTATACCCATAAATAGGCTAAGATATTAAAGTAATCGTTCGATACAGCAAAAAACTGTAATTTAAGCATACATACAATTCAAGGAAGATGTATGACGACCATAATTATGAGGTACTTGATTCTTTCAATCAGAAGATGCAGAACTTTGAACAATGTTCCACCTCTTGAAGAGTAAATTCAAATTAGGGAGAGTATTTGGAAGTTCGCGAGATTAATGAGGTACTTTTAACCGAGCAACACCCACAGTAACACCCCCCCCCCCCCCCACCCCCCCCACGCGCACACACCAAGATAAATCAAATTGCCTGATGGTGGCCACATCCAATCATACTCCGCACCTTGTGATTGAAAGGGACAAGATACACCAATCCTATGGGTGGGCAATTCCAGAGAAAAGCAACAGTATGTCCTCCAAAACACCACTCTCCAAGAAATAGCTACATAGTTCATAATACGTCATGTATGTAACTACACTCTAAGATATAATGTTCTAGAGTGTGTTTGTCCTTTACCTCGCAGACCTGGCACTTGGTATAATCGTAGACTGTAGACTGAAGACCCCAACGCCCGCCACTTTCTGGTGCAGGTAGCCTCCTCTGTGGTGGGGGGGTGAGAAATTTCCACCACCGCTTTTCTCCGGTGGGTGAGACGTAGAAGTCGGCTAAAGGGGATCGGGGGCGGGGGGCCTGGTATCCTTCTCCCCTTAAATAAATCTAACAAAAAAACGAGACAGAGATAGGGGCGAGGGAACGCGTTCGTGGTCCCGGACCCTAAGAATAGGAGCTTTGAATGTGCGTGGATGTAGTACGAATGAGAAGCGAGAGGATATTGGAAGGTTATTTGAAAGAAGGATGTATGATGTCCTAGCACTGAATGAAACAAAGATGAAAGGAGAGGGAGAAGTGGATTTTGGAAACGTGATAGGTAGAAAGTCTGGAGTAGACGAGGGAGTCAGGGGGAAAGAAGGAGTGGCTATTATTGTGAAGGAGGAGTTGAGAGAGTTTATAAAAGAGTGGAAAGAGGTGTCATCAAGGCTAATGTGGGTGAGAATGCGGTTTAAGGGTGAAAGGTAGGTTTTTGTAAGTGCGTATGGACCAGGAAGTGAAAGAGAGTTAGACGAGGTAGAGGGTTTCTGGGAGGATTTGAGAGATTGTCTACAAGGGTTTGATGAAAATGAAAATGTTATAGTTTTAGGGGACCTAAATGCTAGGGTAGGAAATGAGCCTGTTGAGGGAGTCATCGGTAGTTTTGGTGTGGATGGTGTAAACGAGAGTGGAGAAAGACTGAAAAATGTATGTGAAGAGTGTAGATTGAGTGTAGGTAATACGTTCTTCAAAAAAAGGTGTATACACAAGTACACCTGGCATAGACTTGTAGGGGAGAGATTGTAGAGAGGGCATTGATGGATTATGTGCTGGTGACAAGGGAAAGATTGTGTAGACTGCTGGATGTGAATGTGATGAGAGGTGAGGCAGAGGGTATGTCAGATCATTACCTGGTGGAGGGAAAGCTAAGAGTTAAGAGTTACAGGAGAATAAGAGACAAGCGTGAAGTAAGAGAGGTAATAAAAGTTAGTGAGTTAGAGAAGAGTGAAAAAGAGAGGGAGTACAAGGAAAGACTAAATGAAAAGTGGATGGAAGTGAGAGAGATGGAAGAGAGAGAAGTAGAGGTTGAATGGCAACAGTTTAAGGAAGGAGTGAAAGCAAGTGCAGAGGTAGTATGCGGCAAAAGGAAAGTAGGAGGCAGAGGTATCAGGAAGGGAAGCGAGTGGTGGAATGATACGGTGAGAAAGGCAGTTGAGGAGAAGAGACAGTGTTTTGAGAGGGTTTTACAGGATGGTAGTGTTGAGGTATGGGAGAGGTACAAGGAGAAAAGGAGAGAGGCAAAACGGAAAATTAGAGAAGCGAAAAAAGATGCAAACGAAAGGTGGGGCCAAAGGCTGAGTGAGAGTTTTGAAGAACGAAAGAAGATGTTCTGGAAGGAGGTAAATAAAGTAAGGAAAGGAGGACAAAAGAGGGAAGAGTCAGTGAAAGATGAAAATGGAGAATTACTAGTGGAACCAGTTGAAGTGAGGAAAAGATATGCCGAGTATTTTGAATCTTTGTTAAATACAAGAGATGGAAGAGAAGCAGTGATTGAAGCAGAAGTGGATGGAGATAGGTTACCCAGGCCACCCAGGTGGCAGGGAATGAATGAAAGGATTGAGGAAAATGAGGTGAAAGAAGCAGTGAAACAAATGAGAGCGGGAAAAGCAGAAGGTTTGGATGGTATTGCTGTGGAGTGTATAAAGAAGGGTAGAGATGTGATAATAGATTGGTTGGTGAGACTTTTCAATGTGTGCTTTGCTGTGTCAATGGTACCAATAGACTGGAAGAGTGCATGTATTGTGCCGTTGTACAAGGGGAAGGGAGATCGGCAGGAGTGTTCAAGTTATAGAGGTATTAGTTTATTGTCAGTGGTTGGAAAGCTGTATGGCAGGGTGTTGATAGAGAGGATAATAAAGTGTACGGAAGTTGCAATAGGAGAAGAACAGTGCGGTTTTAGGAGGGGAAGAGGGTGCGTGGATCAGATGTTTGCAGTAAGACAGTTATGCGAGAAGTATTTAGAGAAGCATAAGGAGATATTTTGGGCTTTTATGGACTTGGAAAAAGCGTATGATCGTGTGGACCGTGAAGCAATGTGGAAGGTGTTAAGGATTTATGAAATAGGAGGAAATTTGTTAGAAGCAGTTAAGAGTTTTTATGAAGGGAGCAGAGCATGTGTGAGAGTAGGAAATGGTGAGTTGAGTGAATGGTTTGAGGTAAAGGTAGGTTTGCGACAGGGTTGTGTAATGTCACCATGGCTGTTTAATATGTTTATGGATGGTGTGGTGAGGGAGGTGAAAAGGAGAACTATGGGAAGAGGATTGGGTTTAGTAGGAAAGAATGGTAGAGATTGGGAGTTGAATCAGTTGCTGTTCGCTGATGACACAGCATTGGTGGCGGATTCTGATGAGAAACTGCAGCGGGTAGTCAAAGAGTTTGGTGTGGTTTGTGGAAGGAGGAAACTGAAGGTGAACGTCAATAAAAGTAAAGTAATGGTGTGTAATAGGGGAGAGCATAGGGTGAATCTAGATGTGAGGCTAGATGGGGAAATATTGGAACAAGTAGAGTATTTTAGATATCTAGGAGGAACGATAAGCAGGAGTGGAGGTATGGAAGTGGAGGTAAAACAGAGAGTGTGTGAAGGAAGGAAGGTTTTCGGAGCAATGGGAAGTATGTGGAAGACGAGAAATCTCGGAGTGAAAGTAAAAAGTGCACTGTATCAAGGAATTGTTGTGCCAACAGTGATGTATGGGGCTGAGACATGGGCTCTGAAGAACAAGGAGAAAAGAGGGCTGGATGTGATGGAGATGAGCTGCTTGAGGAGTATGTGTGGAGTTACTCGTAGAGACAGATTGAGGAATGAAGAGATGCGTAGGAGAGTGGGGCAGCAAGAACATTTGTCAGCCAGAGTGGACAGAAGGGTGCTGAGCTGGTATGGTCATGTCAAACGAATGGGAGATGAAAGGCTTACAAAGAGAATATGTGAGTCAGGTACAAGGGGAGATAGAAGGGCAGGAAGACCCCCATTGAGATGGAGAGACTGTGTAAGAAAGGCTTTGGATGATAGAGGAATGACTATAGATCAGGCAGGGGAAGTGGTGGTGGACAGGAGTGAATGGAGAATGCTTGTGAATAGTTGAGTGAACACGTGGTCATTTGGAGTAAGGGGTCGGGTACAAGTTGGACTAGATAATAGTCTATCAGGCGCCTGGCCCGGGGAAACGATTAATATGAAGGGTGTGCCTGGAAGTGTGGTGGGAGGGCTTGTGGCTTTGGCTCCGCTGCATGTCTGCCTGCCGAGATCGGAACCTCTCCGGGTGGTCAGGGGCCGGGGGAGTGCTGGAGCGACCTTGGTAACCCTGGTCTCTGGGTCTTCTCCTGGGTGACCTGGATGTGTGAGAGTTTGTGTTTTTTATCTGTGTTTATTTTTTGTTTTATGTTGTTTTTGTGTTTTCCCTGTTCTTGCTCTGTCTTGAGTCGGCTACCCCCAAAATGGGGATTGGGCCTGAGCATATAGATAGAATAGATAGATAGACTGAAGAAACCTGCCAAAGATACCGGTACCTCAGTTTTATTCTGGCCGTAACCATGCCACACTGCTTTGTGATGGTTTTGTATTAACCATACTCCATAGGTTTGTCACAGAACAAGTCATAATGCTTAATAGTAATGCTTTTCAGGTCTGTCTGTGTTCCTAGACAACATTAATTCCTCAGCATTGTCATTCTTACAGATTGCATTAATGATTTTCATAGATAGACCATAGTTGACTATACTTCTGATATAAAAGCAGCTTGGTTAGCTAGTTGATCTGCTCTGTCATATTTTGTGAATCCTATATGGGAAGGTATCCAGAGGAAGCGTATTGCATATCCTTCTGTTTTAGCATGGCTGAGACCATGTTTAATAGAATTAATAATGATATGGAATTCATTTTCTGGTTATTTAAAGACATTAAGGAACTCTTAGAATCAATACTAGAAGGCCACTTGAAGTGACTCCTAGATAGGCAACGGCCATTAGGATGGCTACAAGCTCACTCACACCGAGTTGAACTTGCCCACTGGTGCAGCCTGAAAGTGTCACACGCTACTTTAATATTTCCATTGAAACTAGATTAAGAACAACTTGCCACCCCTGGGTTCTGAAGAGAGCCATCAATATAGACCACCAGGCTATCAACAGGTTAAGCGCTAAATGAACTATCAATAGTGTCCAAGACAATATAGCTCTTTCTTGGCCTTGACAGAGGCATAGTTGATGTCAACTTTAAAATTATCACAAGGGTAGATTAATGGACTTGGTGGAATAGGGATAATAGGGACATTCAAATTCAAAATGGATGTTTGATATATTATACACTAATTTTCATAACTGCACAATTGAGTTATGTGTGTACTTGGGTTATTGAGTGAATGTACTAGCAATTTTGTGAATTTAGGAAAAATGATAATAATAAAAATAATAATGATAATAAAAATAACAATAATAATAATAATATTTCGGAGAGCATATCATAGGTGGATGAAGCACGCAGTGATCATTAATAAATACACAACCATATCCTAGGATACAGCTTACAAAGTTATATATATTATGCATTAATTCAGTCGTCTGATACTTATTGATAGACTATGCCAGATGAAATATGTAGGTTTAATATATATATATATATATATATCTTTCAACTCTTGTTATACCTAGTCAAAAGTAACTTTTAGTATGGTGTATTAGTATGTCACATAGGTGGATTAAAACAAATAACATACAATTCGAAGTGAAACACTGATTCCTATTGGTCGAGTTAGGATGGGAGGGAGGATATAGTGAGTGGGTGTATTATGAAAGGTTTCCAGCAATAACTTCTTCCTTCTCCTATGTTTACGCGCTATCCTGTTTATATCTATTTATTCATGCTATTTTCTATAACGGTTTCCATGTTGTATCTCAATGTTTTAATGTAATTTGCTTCTACCAATGTGTTTTATGATCACACCACTATTGAATCTCAAAGGACAGAAATTGTGCCTAATCAAATACCGGACTACTACTACTACTACTATGGTGATGGGCTGGTCTATTAGAGTGAGAATTGAGCGATCTCTGCCATACCCATAGCTTACTCTGACTGTTCCTTTTACTTATATATTTTCTTGATCTCAAGTGACGGCGTCTCTTCCAATCTACCAAGATTGGAAGCCAAAGCGTCACATTTTTCCTTTGCCCCTCAACTTTCTCTTCATAATTGCTGAGGGGCACAGGGCCCTGGGTGGGGCTTTGGTTTCCCTGGCGTTTCCGCACCCTCCTCAGCTTCCCACCATGGAGTGGCTTCGGTCACCCAGGCTTTATTGTGGTAGGCAAGGAGGGTTCTGTGGGGGCGCTTTGTTATGGCCTTGGCCTTGCTCGGGGCCTTGGGGCTGTTCGGCCAGGCAGTCTGGGGAACAACAACAACAACAACAACTGCTACTACTACTGCTACTACTATTTTTATTTCTGTTAGTATTATTATTATGACTATTATTATTATTATTATTATTATTATTATTACGCTTACGTCTTGTATTTTGCCATGAATAAAAGCTAACGTTATAACCGTTAACTGTGAAATATCGTTGTTAATAACACAATTTAAAGCATAATAACTACTGTCAATAATACAATTACAACTAGGCTTAGAACATAAACAAACTGCAAATCCAAACAGATATATACACTATCTCCACGTGAACTCTTACAACATTTATGGAAATAAAAACACCACTGCAAAACCATTATAAAAGTACAAGATAGCTCATAAACAAGAGCCCTGGCCCCTTTGTTGTCTAATACATTTATCTTAAGGGGGTAGTTAATATTTGTGTTGGTTCATTTATATATACAGTATATTCGTGTATTCTCTAGTTTCCTTGCTAGACCTCTATCAAGCTTATAAAAACACCCCTAGATCCCCGTTCAAGATACATTTGTACATGTGTCGGTAACAAAATGTCCCGGCCGAAGGCCAGTTCCTCTTTAAATTACAGGCTCGCTATCGCTCGTCAGGAAAAGATCGACACCGAAATGGCACAAAAGGTCTTAACATTGGCAGCGAAATAGGGCAAAAGGTCTTAAAATCGCTAAACTAGTGAGGCGAACATCTAAATATATCAACACAAATGGGGCTAAACATGAGGGATAAGTGAGTCCAAAAAAACAACCATTTCTCCCTTAATATATTTAGTATAATACTTTCAAAATAGTTTTCCTTATGTTCCTTCAGGCTCTGTTCCTGTCAACTCCCTCCTTCCCTCCCTCCCTCACCCAAACTTCCTAGCTCTTCTTCACAACCAGTTAGAATTTCCGTGCGCTATCTCTCGCTCTTTCTCTCTCTCTCTCTCTCTCCCTCTCTCTCTCTCTCTCTCTCTCTCTCTCTCTCTCTCTCTCTCTCTCTCTTCCGATTTCATATATTCCGCTCATATCAGCAGATTTTCACCACACTCGATTGCAAACTCGAAATTTCAGATCTGCCTCGAAATTCTTGGAAAGGATAATTTTGGGAAGTGGACTAAAGCTCGTCGTTTGTAGATTCATTTTCGTGACCATTTCGAAAATAACTTTAAAAGTTGGGTTGTATAACTCAATACTTTCGATCCCAGTTAGGTGAATATTTGATACAATCAAAGGGTGGGGTAATTTCATTGCCATAATTGCTTCTAATACTCTTCGTAATAATTAAAACAATGGCAACAATAACTACAACAACCAAGGAAAACGAATAGCGTTACAATAAATATCGAAACAAGCGGGAAGAAGTTGACGAAAAGTAAAGCGTTTTAGAAATATAATAGAGTGGGTAATTTAACAAAAACAAATGAATCATACAGGAATTAAAGAAGGCCGGTGACAGATAAATATGTGATAATGGATATATTTTTACGTTTTTATCACCAACCAACTTCACATCTAAGCTTAATTAATGAAATCAACAAATACATGTGGCAATCCGAGGACTCAAACCCAGGATACTCGCATCGAAATTCCGCGCACTATGCATTACGCTATCAAGACACACACTAAACATGGAGACAGCGGTGGCAGTGTGTTGGGGAAGGTTGGTTGTGTTGGGGAAGGTTGGTAATGTTGGCAGTGTGTTGGGGAAGGTTGGTAATGCTGGCAGTGTGTTGGGGAAGGTTGGTAGTACTAACTGTGTCTTGGGGAAGGTTGGTAATGTTGGCAGTGTGTTGGGGAAGGTTGGTAATGTTGGCAGTGTGTTGGGGAAGGTTGGTAGTACTAACTGTGTGTTGGGGAAGGTTGGTGTTGTTGGAAGTGTGTTGGGGAAGATTGGTAATGTTGGCAGTATGTTGGGGAAGATTGGTCGTACTAACTGTGTATTGGGGAAGGTTGGTAGTGTTGGCAGTGTGTTGGGGAAGGTTGGTAGTGTTGGCAGTATGTTGGGGAAGGCTGGTAGTGTTGGCAGTGTGTTGGAGAATGTTGGTAATGTTGGCAGCGTGTTGGGGAAGGTTGGTAATGTTGGGAGTGTGTGGGAGAAGGTTGGTAGTACTTACTGTGTGTTGGGGAAGGTTGGCAGTGTTGGTTTGGGAAGGTTGGTAATGTTGGCAGTGTGTTGGGGAAGGTTGGTAGTGTTGGCAGTGTATTGGGGAATGTTGGTAATGTTGGCAGTGTGTTGGGGAAGGTTGGTAGTACTTACTGTGTGTTGGGGAAGGTTGGTAATGTTGGCAGTGTGTTGGGGAAGGTTGGTAATGTTGGCAGTGTGTTGGGTAAGGTTGGTAGTACTTACTGTGTGTTGGGGAAGGTTGGTAATGTTGGCGGTGTGTTGGGGAAGGTTGGTAATGTTGGCAGTGTGTTGGGGAAGGTTGGTAGTGTTGGCAGTGTATTGGGGAAGGTTGGTAACGTTGGCAGTGCGTTGGGGATGGTTGGTAGTGTTAGCAGTGTGTTGGGGAAGATTGGTAGTGTTGGCAGTGTGTTGGGGAATGTGGGTAGTGTTGTCAGTGTGTTGGGGAAAGTCGGTAGTGTTGGCAGTATGTTGGGGATGGTTGGTTGTGTTGGCAGTGTGTTGGGGAAGGTTTGTATTGTTGGCATTGTGTTGGGTAAGGTTGGTAGTGTGTTGGGGATGGTTGGTAGTGGTGGGGAAGGTTGGTAGTGTTAACTGTGTGTTGGGGAAGGTTGGTAGTGTTGGCAGTGTGTTGGGGAAGGTTGGTAGTGTTGGCAGTGTGTTGGGGAAGGTTGGTAGTGTTGGCAGTGTGTTGGGGATGGTTGGTAGTGTTATCTGTGTGTTGGGGTATGTTGGTTGTGTTGGCAGTGTTTTGTGAGACTTATATCCTCAACATTCGATGGTCAATATTTGTCTAGTAACACTTCTGGGATTTTTGCACTGGTATCAGAAACTAGACTGTTGAGAGATGAACTTAGATAGTAGAATTTGTGTAAAGTTGACCTCATAAGCTGCCTGACCAATGTTGAGGATACATATTGAGGGAAAAAAACGCTTCTGTGATGCCGACTTTACTGTGTAGTTCGCTTAGTGTACTTCAGCCTTGTGATTTCCTATCGCACTTGTTTCCCTCTCTATTTACCTTAGTATCTGTTATACTTCTCTGTACGCCGTTCTCGTCTCTACAGTTTGTTCTTACTGTTCGTTTCGCTTTCTTAATATATATATATATATATATATATATATATATATATATATATATATATATATATATATATATATATATATATCCCCACTTTTCCTCTTTTTGTTCTTTATTTTGTTTTGGGGGGACGACTCAAGACAGAGCCAGAATAGGGACAACACAAAACACAACAGAAAACAGTGAACACACAATAACAAAATACAAATTCACGCACAACTAGGTCATTCAGGAGAAGACGCAGAGACCTAGGTCACCAAGGTCCCTCCTGCACTACCCCGGCCCCTGACCACCCGGAGAGGTTCTGATCTCGCCAGGCAGACATGCAGCAGAGCTGAAGCCACAAGCCTGCCCACCACACTTCCAGGCGCACCCTTCATATAAACCGTCTCCCTGGGCAAGGCGCCTGATGGAATATTATCTAGTCCAACTTGTGCCCAACCCCTTCCCCCAAATGACCACGTGTTCACTTATCTATTCACAAGCATTCTTCATTCATTCCTATTTAATACCACTTCCCTTGCCTGATCTATAGTAATTCCTCTATCATCCATAGCTTGTCTTACACAGTCTTTCCATCTTAATGGGGATCTTCCTGCCCTTGTATCTCCCCTTGTATCTGACTCACATATTCTCTTTGTAAGCCTTTCATCTTCCATTCGTTCATCATGACCAAACCAGCTCAGCACCCTTCTCTCCACTCTTGTCGACAAATGTTCCTGCTGCCTCACTCTCCTACGTATTTATTCATTCCTCAATCTGTATCTACAAGTAACTCCACACATTCTCCTCATGCAGCTCACCTCCATCACATCCAGCTTTCTTCTCTCCTTTTCCTTCAGAGCCCATGCTTCAGCCCCATACATCTCTGTTGGCACAACAATTCCTTGATACATTGCACTTTTTACTTTCATTCCGAAATATCTATCTTCCACATACTTCCCATTGCTCCGAAAACCTTCCCTCCTTCACACACTTTGTTTTACCTCCACTCCTGCTTATCGTTCCTTCTAGATATTTAAAACACTCTACTTGTTCCAATATTTCCCCATCCAGCCTCATATCTAGATTCATCCTACAATCACCCCTATTACACACCATTACTTTACTTTTATTGACGTTCACCTTTAGTTTCCTCCTCCCAAAATCCACACCAAACTCTTTGACTACCCGCTACAGTTTCTCCTCAGAATCCTCCACCAACGTTGTGTTATCAGCGAACAGCAACTGACTTAACTCCCAATCTCTACCATTCCTTCCTACTAAACCCAATCCTCTTCCCATAGTTCTAATTTTCACCTCCCTCACCACACCATCCATAAGCATATTAAGCAGCCATGGTGACATGGTGGGCTGACCTTTGTCAGTGTGAGGGTTGGTCTACTCTACTTCCCATAGCCCCTTCTATCTTTTTCTTCCTCGGCATCTCTATTTATTTCAAATGGCGTAGGTATGCGGTGACCCCACAGCCCGCCACTTTCTGGTTCACATAGCCTCGTCTGTGGTGGAAGGGTGAACAAATTTCACCACCGCTTTCTCCTGCAAGACGTAAAAGTCGGCTAAAGGGGATCGGGGGCGGGTGGCCCGGTATCCTTCTCCCCTTAAATATATATACCAAAAAAACGAGACAGAGATAGGGGCGAAGGAGCGTGTTCGTGGTCCCGGACCCTAAAAATAGGAACTTTATATATACTGTATATACTGTATATATATATATATATATATATATATATATATATATATATATATATATATATATATTATCACTCCAACACTTATTTTTCTTTGTCTCTTCTCTTATATCCTGTCTCACTTGTGTTCTCTCCTACTTCTTATTAGTTTCCCGAGTTCCCACTGCCTTGATAAACGAGCCGCCATCATCCAAGAAGTTAATGTCTCACAAACTTACCCCGTTACAACCGAACATTTTTAACTCCTTCACTTCACTTCCCCCTCCTCTTACTTCTTTTATATATATTGTGTTATCGGCTTGGGTCACGTGTCACTTATTTGTATGTATTATAGAGAGGATTATTCAAGATTTACACGACTGGATCAGGATTACTTGCACATATGTCTTAGTACATATCTTCATATATCTCCCTCTACCTCCCATGCTTACCTGTCTCAAAATACCTTTACAATCAGTCAGCCTCATGTTCACAATTCCAATTGCGTGTCCTGAATGTTGATTAGTTGTTTCGTCGTGTGTTCATTTACACATTATTCTATATTCTAATGTACGATCCGACTGCTATATAGTGTGGGACAATATATTTAATAATATTCTGAGCTAAATATATATCTTATTATTTTCTATATACAATATATAAATTGATGAACCTGCTACCGAATGAATAATTTTCCAAATAATTATATGAAAATGAGAGAAATACCTTAACGGCATTCTCACTCATAAGACAAATACATAATCTAGAATAAACAATTGTTTGTTACAAACTATGTCATTAATTGAATCCAGCGAGGATTCATTAACGGGTAGGTTTCTAGGTAATCTTATATAAAGAAATCTACTACTTACAGAACACGAATTATTCTGCTTCTTCTATAAGTTCGCATCTCGATAAAAGAAGAATCACTTCCCTTCCTTGAATTAATACACTTGTTGATAATCTACAAACTAGAATAATCTAATTACAGTGTGTCCATGTGTCACAACATGCCACCCATGTTTAGAACCTTTATTTATCCAGCTTTGGCTATTATTTGATTTTGTTTATTTTCAATAATCTCCTAACTCATTATGAACATACAAGTGCCAAAATGAGGTTATCCCATAATTACCAAACACTTGACCCAACCCTTGTCCCATCATTGCCTTCGTCACTCCCTGTTGCGAGTAATAGTATACTCACCCACACTTGTTGTCCACATACTTTATGTGTGTTTACGCACGGCGCGCGTGTGTGTGTGTGTGTGCCTGTGTCATTATGCTATTTATTGTGCTTGGAGTTGTCAGAAACGAGTGACATATGTTGCTATACACTACACTGAACAAAATAATATGAGTCTTAACTCGAAATTCCCTGATTTCACCATTGGAAACGTTTCGGAGAAGTTGGTCAAGCTTTAACTCAATTATACGAAGTCTCAACATTCTACTAAAGCATTATAATTACATATTTAATGTATATTAATTATGTAACCAGAGGGATCGTAGGTAGAACGCATACCTCCACCTACGCTGGCTGTTTGTTTTGCCATAAATATTCTTCTGGGTTTGGGTTCCAGGATATGATCCACGTAAAGAAATGTGTGATTATCCCAAAATATGTAAAGTACGTCATGGAAGCACGGCTAATGGTGAGCTATATGTCGGAGTCTTCCTATCGTGTGAATAATGAAAAGAGAGATGGTCCTGCATGAATTTTTGAATTGTTTGTGTTTGTTTCGAGCTGGATAAAATATGAGTGTTTCAAGTACCTAAAGATACTTTACACTATGTACAGTATATGTACAGGTACAGGTATATATATATATATATATATATATATATATATATATATATATATTAGTCATGAGCCAGAGTGACATGCAACTTTATTTGCAAGTGTGACCTACATCCCTCACGCGACTGGCTATCCGCTATGCTGTCGCATTCCCCATAGTATTGTAATACCCAGCACGTTTGACAACGTAGAGTCGAGTAATAATACTAATAGTAATACTAATATTACATTATTATTATTAATAATATTATTATTATTATTATTATTATTATTATTATTACCCTGAATTGTGGTGTGGAGAAATATCTGGAGAAGCAACAAAAGGTGTATGTTGCCTTTATGGACTTGGAGAAGGCCTATGCCAGAGTGGATAGAGAAGCCATGTGGAAAGTACTTAGAATATACGGAGTAGATGGCAAGTTGCTGAAAGCAGTGAAGAGCATGTATAAGGGTGCAAAGGCGGCAGTAAGTGTGGAGAATGAGCAGAGCGAGTTCTTTGACCTGAGTGTTGGGTTGAAACAGGGGTGTGTGATGTCCCCGTGGTTGTTTACTTTATATATGGATGGAGTCATGAAAGAAATACTAGGAAGAGCAGTGGATGTTGGTGTATCGCTGAAAAGGGAGGGAAATGAGTGGAAGCTGCCTATACTGCTCTTTGCGGATGACACAGTTCTGATGAGCGATAATGAATGGGAGTTGCAGGGTCTGGTAAATGAGTTTGGAACAGTGTGCGAAAAACGGAATTTGGAGGAAAATGTGGGGAAAAGCAAGGTTATGGTCTTCGAAAGGGGTGAAGTCACAGAGTGTGAGGTGAAGTTGAACGGTCAGGCTATGGAGATCGTCAGCTCTTTTAAGTATCTGGGCAGTGTGTTGAGTAAAGATGGGACTGTGGATGAAGAAGTGCGGGAGAGGGTGCAACAGGGGAAGAGGGTTGTAGGAACGTTGAAAGCAGTAACAAGAAATAGAGTGGTCAGTATGGAAGTGAAGAAGTCCTTGCATGACAGTGTGGTAATCCCGACACTAACTTACGGAAGCGTAGCATGGACGTTCGTGGAGAGAGTCAGACCAAGAGTGACAGTGGTGGAAATGAGTTACTTGAGAAGTGTGTGCAGAGTTACATGGAGGGATAGACAGACAAATGAGGAAGTAAGAAGGAGGTGTGGTGTGGAGGTAGATGTGCTGGAAAGTGTGAAAAGGAACAACTTTAGATGGTTCGGCCATATGGAACGTATGGGAAGCGAGAGAATGACTAAGAGGGTGTACGAGAGCGAGGTGGAAGGACAGAGAGGGAGATGTAGACCGAAGGAGAGGCGGAAGGAGGGAGTGAGGAAGTATATGAATGAAGGCGGGGCTGGCTGGGAGGAGGGGCATCGACTGACTGGGGTCAGAGGTGCTTGGGGGCGGTTCGTTCGATGGACACCCGTTCGGGGATCATGGTGTTAGGCAATAGATAGATAGATAGATCATTATTATCATTATTATTATTATTATTATTATTATTATTATTTATAGTAGTAGTAGTAGTAGTAGTAGTAGTATAATTAATATTTGTATTCAGTACTTGAAAGCGGCAGACCATAGAAACGTATGTCCTCGATGGAGATGATGTCTTAAAAAAAAAAAAAAAAAAATGATGGGTAGACCAAAACCCACACAAGTCCCACACAAACAGCATCATTACCGGGAGTTAGCTCATTAGACAAGTTGGTCAACAGGGAAAGTTGTAGTAGCGGCCTGGTTACTGCCACACCACGACGGTTAGTGGTCAATATATATCCTTTTCTGGAGCATAGAGAGAACATGTTGCTGGGCGGCGAATTGTTACTGTATTGTCATTATCGTTGTCAATAATTTACCTTCTAAAAATAATCGGGTTTTAAGTGTGTGTGTGTACGTCCGTGTGTGTGTGTGTATGTGTGTGTGTGTGTTTATTTATTTTTTTTTTTTTTTTTTTTTTTTTTTTTTTTTTCTATATTCCAACTTACTTCCTCTCGGGCATAGGCTAAGAGCCTTAACATTCACCGCTTTACAATGAACAGTGAAGCCCGTGAGATCTTGTTCCAGTCTAGGGAGTGAGACATGTGAAGCACGTAGAGTACAACGAGCACCTGCCATCTTGCCTTCACATGAGGCACGGTGCTCACTCATGGCCCGAAACGACCCCATCTCTGAAGCCACCTCGTTCCCGTGCTTCACTGTCTCACCCACTACACTCGGACTCTCACACTTACACACACACAACGCCACCTGTTGAGCAGATAACTCACCAGGCATTGCACCCCTATAGCATATTTTGAGTATGGGAATATTCATACAGTGCTATTTAATCAGGGAACAATGAGGGTATTTTATTGACGTTTCGGTGGGCTTGTGGTAATGCACTGATACCAGGTACAGCACAAATTCCATCCCAATTACATCTTCCCATTGATACAACGGGATTTGAACCCGGGACCTTTGGATTACCAGGCCAGTGGCAAGACCACTCCACCACACCTCCCCACAACTGTGTAGTTGTGTGTCAAATGAAGGGTACAGGCTGGTTAGGGACGAAATCAAGAGCGTTCTAAAAAAAAAAATCAAGACCATGACCTCCATCCGAGCCTATTGATCATAATTACTTTAGAGATTACAGTATGGATTTAATAGTTTTCCAATGTGAGATACTGCATATGAAGGTCATTATGTGCGCTCTGCCAACCATTTGGAAAAGGTAACACAATAAACAGATACCAATCGAGCAGGGCAATACCCAGGAGAGACCTCATAGGCATGTGAGAATGACTTGCTGGAACTCCTGTTTCATTTGTATGGCTTCCCTCACTGTTCCTATTTGGGTCTCACCTACACAAAAAGTTATACAGCTAGCTCTCACAAACACCTCTTTCTTCTATTAATGCCACTACACTAAACAAGCACATATGTTATTTCCAATGCACGAAAAAATCATTCAAACTAGCCATTATCACTCTTGCAACATTGGGGGAGATATTTGTAACAGGCAGCTTTGTCTTTTGTCTCCTTCATACACATGCAAAGAATACAATGTTCTCTACCTAATCATATCTGTCTGTATTGTATCCTAACCTACCTTTTCACAAATGGTCAATTATGCAGCAGGTGACACACTGTATAGTAGAGATATTTTGTATCTGGTTGTTTTGTCCACAAATGGGATCATAATATGTAAATGAGTCAACTGTGCATGGACCAGATACATAATTCAATTTGTGATAATATTGGTCCGGTGATCTATCCCCTCCTCACGTTCAGGCATTATTGACTTGGCAAGCATCAGGTAATGGAAGGTAATGAAGATTGGAATTATGACTTAACATTATATGGTTAATATTATAGGACATATGGTAATTTGAATTATATTTTTTGTAGTTGTATTTGTATTTTGTTTACTTCTGTCAGGGCTGCCGCAAGTTGTTATTTTTAGCTTCATCTTCTTTTGTTATTGGGAAAGATCCTTTTTACTTTCGATGCATTTGTCGAGATTGATCGAAAGCGAAAATTAAAACAAAAATTAGGACATCCCTTTGATGAGCTTCACACATCACTAATTGAAAATATATTACGTTCATAAAATTTGTACTATATTATTTTATATTGTGTATTATTATATATATATATATATATATATAATTATATTTGTTTGTATTTATTTATATATTTATGTTTTGTTTTGTTTTTGTTTTTGTGTAGTATTACTCCTCTCCAAATTATTATATTACCACCATTCCTAATGATGTTCCCCCTCTAAAATTACGGCCTACACAACACCAACAAATTGTGGCCCGACACAATAACCTTTGAACCTGACTATACAGTACAGTTGGCCTTCACTTCAAGCATTAAGGGGGGTCACCTGCCCTTTTCTCTCTTTCTCTGGCTTGAATCCATTCGACTCCATTCAGCCTACTATTTTAAGACGTTTACCCCCATCCAGGTGTCAATATTTTCCTGGCAAGCGGTAGCAAGCCAGCATATATATATATTGTTGTTTTGACAGCAAGCTAGATTTGTAATATTTGTCGATAGAAATATGTCTCCGGCGAAGCCGGATTTCTCCTTACAATGCTGGCTTGCTATCGCTCGCCAGGAAGAAATCGACACCTGGAATGGGGTAAACGTCTTAAAACGGTAGACTGAATGGGGCCGAATGGATACAAGCCAGAGAAAGAGAGAAAAGGAGAAAAAGAAAAAAACACAGGTGACCCCCCTTAATTTCCTAGTCTAATTCCCTTCCCATACATGCTCAACCCTCTACCAAGATTGAACATATCATACAAACGACAACAAAGGTTATTCTTGAACCTAGTGTAGTTTAAAAACCACTAAGCTTGCCAAACATAGGTTGAGTACTCTAATGTATTCAAAGTCATTAATAGAGCACATTTCGGCCGTTTGTGATTACAGTGAGTGAGCGGCATGAGAGGCGATTGTGTGTTAGGTACAGTTTGATTCAAAATACGTGTAAGAATTAACAATTTTGTAATACTAATACATAAGATAGTAAGCAACCTTGAACAAGATATGTTGTAAATTTAGCTTTGCTTCGGTTTATTAAATATGGAATAACCAGTTTGTCATAGATGTGCTATATGACTCTTTGTTTCAGCCTGTACAAACTGTTCCTGTATCATCTGTATATTTCATGGTGCAGCTGGGGCGAGTCACTGATTACTGGTGGCCCAGCTGTGTGATGAACCAGATGGTATCATACACTTACCAAGCTGCCACTATCATCACAGGTTAGGACGCGCACACCTAACCATAACTTATGCCGTCAGGCGGCCACACATATTACGAACACACTTGCATAGCAGCATAAATGATGGGAAAGTTTGCGAAGCAAAGTGTTATGAGCAAAGTAAGCTAGTAGAATTAGGAAAATTACAGTAGGGTGCGCTTTACCAAAGCTCCCATTCCTCTGTAATCTCCTAACCCTGCCATTGACACTAGTCCCAGGGCATTGTATCCCTTTCCAAATGTCCCTTATCCACTCGAAACCAGTGTTGTACATTCTGAACAGCAGTGACTTAGAGGACAACCAACTTCGAGGGGTTGCTAGACCTGTTGCTACTTCACTTCCTTTGTACTCCTTTGCATTAGCCCTTTGTTTATTGTGGTGGTATTACCTGATATTATCCAAATGTGAGCCAAGCACGCTAACCAAAGCGCTACAAGAGTAATGTAATATTATTTTATGAAGTAATATTATTTGTATTTTACGACAGTTTTTGGCAGCCAAGTGTAAGATAACGCCAGTGATCTCCGACAATGAAGTGTGGCTGGGGGCTGAGTGAAGTGTTGATTTTTCCTAATGCCCGATTGTTGCTTCTTTCGAATCAGTTATCTTATTTCGGTCATGGACTACTGGTCGTGGATAACCATGCCTGACTTAACTAAGGAATTACTTATTGTCAATAAAATTAGCTCTGCTTTTATCGAGTCATATGTTAATTACTCTTAAGGTTGATAAGCCATTTTTATCTGTCTAGCGATTAGGGAGAGAGAAATAGCTGAGAACTAATCTGTATTGTAGTAATCTAAACCGGTCTTAACTCAACATAGATAAGGATATGTTTAACGGGTAGTAATGCGCACACACTATATACTCACATAATACTGCATATGCATACAACAAACGGATAAGGCAAACACACTGTAAATCTTCTCTCTCCGTTGGGCTCCTCCAATCATAACCTTATCCCTGTCACCTGTCCGATTTCTCCAGTACGGCCTTCTGACCCACCCAAGCCAGCGGCGCTTGTGCCACTTTGGCGCTGCCGACTGGGAAGCTCTACGGCAAAACTTCTTTGATTTCCCATGGAATTATTTTTGTTTCCGTGGCCAGGGACCCTCAGAGAGTGCGGAGTGCATTACTAAGGTAATCCTTTCGGACATGGAAGTATATATCCCATTCTCTTTCTCTCAGACTAACTCACAAAAATCTTGGTTTACTCACGCTTGTTCTACTGCATTTCGCAATAAGAAGGAAGCATTCAAACGGTACCGTCGCCTTCAAACTCAAGAATTCCATACTTTATATGTCTCTGCCCGGAATCAAGTCAAATCTATTCTTTGACTCGCCAAAAACTTATTCATCAATAACAAATGCTCTGAACTTTCCAACTCTAGCTCTTCCCAAGTTTTTGGCTTCTACCCAAAAACCTCTCCAACAATTTAATTTCCTTGTTTTTTCCTCCTCTTTTCCACTCTGATGGTACCACCATCACCTCTTCCTCTGACAAAGCTGAACTCTTCGGTCAAACTTTCGCTAAAAACTCCACCTTGGATGATTCCGGTGCTTTCCCTCCCTCTCCACCCCCCTCTCACTTACTTATGCCTAATATAATCTCTTCTAAGCATGTACTCTCGGCCCTCTCTTGTCTAAACACCAAGAAGGTGTATGGACCGGAAGGTGTTCCTCCTATTGTACTCAAAAACTGTTCTTCCTTGCTGACTCCTTGCCTAAGCAAACTCTTTCGGCTCTGTGTATCCTCTAACGTCTTTCCTTCATGCTTGAAGTTTGTTCTTATTCAATCTGTCCCAAAGATTGTTAACCGCTCTCAACCCTCCAACTATCATCCAATTGCTCAAATCTCTTGCATCTCTGAAGTTTTTGGAACTATTCTTAACACAAAATTTCTGAAGCATTTATCTTCCCATAATCTACTTTCACATCGCCAGTACGGTTTCCTTAAAAGGGCCGCTCTACTGGTGATCTTCTTGCTTATCTTACGAACTCTTGGTCATCCTCCTTTCGGGACTTTGATGAAAAACTTTCTATTACTCTAGACATATTGAAAGTCTTCGATAGTCTGGCACAAGTTTTCAATTTCCAAACTACCCTCCTTCGGTTTCTATCTCTCTATCTGTGCCTTTGTCTCTAATTTCCTTTCAGACCACTCCATAGCTGCAGCTATGGACGGACTTTGTTCACTTCCTCAACCTAACAACTCTGGTGCTCCTCAGGGTTCTGTTCTGTCTCCAATTATCTCTCTAATATATATTAATAATCTCCTCAACAGTACCTCTACTCCTATCCACTCATATGCTGATGACTCTACCTTACACTATTCAACTAGTTATTCAAATCAACCCAGCATGCAAGCATTCCTAAACAAATGTAGCGAGGACATAGAATGCCTTTCTTCTGATCTTTCTATTATTTCTGATTGGGGCAGAGAAAATCTTGTTACTTTCAATGCCTCCAAGACCCAGCTTTCCCTCTATCTCTCCATCACAATCTTTCACAAGACTATCAACTATTCTTCAACAATACACAACTCAACCCTTCATCTTCTCTCAGCATTCTAGGTGTATCTTTTTCATCTGGCTTTTCTTAGAGTGATTATATTACCACTCTTGCTAAAATAGCTTCCCAAAAGTTAGGTGTGTTCAACCGTTTCTGCGGGTTCATCACCCCCGCACAGCTTCTTTCTCTATATCGGGTCACAGTGCACCCCTGTATTGAGTATTGTTCACATGTGTGGGGAGGCTTCACCCATACCGCACTTCTCGAACGAGTAAAATCCAAAGCGTTTCACCTCATCAACTCGCCTTCTCTTACTAGTTCCCTTCAATCTTTTTCTACACACCGTAATGTTGCATCTCTTTCAATCTTCTATCGCTAATACAATAATCAGTGTTCTTCAGAGCTATCTCAGTGTATACCCCCTCTCTTGTGGCAAGTTCAAGGCACCCGCCTTTCAACACAGTCCCACTCCTAATCTGTCCAGCTCTCCAACCCAAGAATTGGCATATTTTCTCAGTCTTTCTTCTACTCAACAAGTGAACTCCCTCAATCAATCTTTCCTTCATCCTATAATTTAGAATTTTAAACTTTGTGTGCCAAGGCATTTCGACTCCAACGTCCTTTGAATTTGGCTCTGTCACTCTTTTAACTTTGGGGGAGACACTCGTCACAGGGAACCTGCCTTTTGTCTCCTCCATACACATAGAACAAATTAATAAGTAAATAAAACAGTACACACACCCTGCCTCTCCTATTACACAGGTGCAGGTGGTAAACATGTGGCTCACCTGGCCTTTCCTCCTTTTGTTTCCCTTACTATGTCAGGGGCCGGAGAGCTGGGGTTCTAACATTACTTAGCAACCAAATTACAGGACACGGTTGGCTGGAGACCCCCCCCCCCCCGCCACACACACACACACAAACATCAACCCCAAGCTATACTAACCTCTCCCTTGAATATAACAGCCACTCTAATCATAATCTTGTTTCACCCAATCATGATCTAAGCTACCATAATGTATGTATTTATTACATAAGAACGTCACGACTGAATAAACCTGCCACCTCAACACATTTGTAGCACACTCACTGGGCGTTGTGCGTTAGTTTAAAATAGTTATCATTATCATTTTATACTTATAGGTGGTTACACTAGGAACACTCCCCCAATAACACACTAGGGAATCGAACGACGTAGGCCAGGGCATTTTGGAGTGATTCATTCGTGGCCACCACCTCGTGCAGCAATATGTTGACAATAGGTAGATCGACAGATATCATAGTTAAGAATCAGTATTGCTGTTCAGATTAGAGTAAAAATTATGTGGTTATTGATAATGATACTCTATGTCACTGACATGGTGATAACGGTATAATTATTATAAGGTCAGGGGTCATGGCGTCAACTTTGTGTTGGTAATTACGAGAGAGCGAGACAGAGAGAGTCAGAGAGAGAGAGAGAGTATATATATATATATATATTATATATATACAGTGGCGGCGAATAGTCTGCGCACGGGCCCTCGGACACGCATATTTTTCACCGAAAGTGTTTATAGAAATGTTTTGACCAAAATTTTGCGAGGATTTGAAATTTTGCGTGTCTGGCAGCGAGGCACATCCCTGGGCTTGGCAGATGTTGTACCACAAGGAGCTCAGTCACCGTTTTAGCCCCGAGGAGTGAGGATACAGTGTGTTTCATGCCCGAGTCAGTGCCCCGATTTTCGCCACCCGTACCAATTGTGTTAGTGCCCATATCTCAGTAATGTCTGGCAATAAACAATTGCTCACATTCTTTTTCACTCCATCCTTCCACCTCTCTCTCGGTTTACATCTCCCTCTCTGTCCTTCTCCCTCGCTCTCATACACCCTCTTAGTCATGCTGTCGCTTTCCACATGTTCCATAGGGCCTAACCATCTCAAAGTGTTCCTTTTCACACTTTCCTGTACGTCTTTGTTCAGAATCATTCCTTTTCAATATTTGAAATATATATTTTAAGTCACATACAAAAAAAAACAAAAAAAAACAATAGTTATACAATTGTAGTGTAATCATGCATTTTATAAAACAATCTGTGTTTGTCACAAATGAATGGCCTGTCCTCTCCATGTCACAAAATTTGCCCCTGGAGAGCTTGCGTGTTTTCTGCGACTGACAGTTCCCAGACCACAATCCTTGAGGCATACTCAGAGTGAACTTCCTCACATTCACCACACATCCACCCCCAACAACACACATTACCTGCCACAATGATCAATACGACAGCAATTTATCTCTCTCTCTCTTTATATATATATATATATATGTACTGTGTATCTTTCTCTCTCCTGTATACCTTCTCATAATTATCTTAACTGAGTATGTTGCAAGAAAATATCGGTATTAAAGTCAATTATTTGATGAATATACATTCATCCCAAAAATACTTCTAAATCAACTTTTAAAACTAAATAACTGAAATTCCGATAACATGGACACCTACGTATGGATTTCGGAGTATTATGTTTGGGGGCAAACTTGGGATTGAATTGAAGCATGGTAGTATCATCGAACTGTAACCGACAGTTGCAGACGAATACAGAGATTGAGGATACTAACCAAACGTGTAAGTAGAATTCAATCTTCCGTTCTCGGTGTATCTTCTTTAAGGGGGTAGTGCTTGCATTTTGGTATTATATGTATTTATATATTAACAAATATTTTTAGCTTCCTTGCTAGACTTCCATCAAGCTTAAAATAACATCCACTAGACCCCCTTTCAAGAAAACTTTGTACATTTTTCGGTATACAAATGTCCCGGGCGATGGCCGGTTTCTTCTAAAATTACAGGTTCGCTATCGCTCGCCACGAAAAATTCGACATCTAAATTTCACGAAGGCTCATAATATTGATAAAGAAATGGGGTAAATGTCTTAAAATCTACAAACTAATGGATCGAATGTCATAAAATCCCAAAGCATATATGTTAAATATGAGAGAGAAGGATGACAGAAAAAGCGACTACCTCCCCCTTAACGGACAATTTGACAGGGTGACATATAAACAAGAGTGATAGAAAAAATCTCCTCATAGCCGAGTTTGATTTCAGGGTATCATTACTACTACTAATATGATTATTACTATTACTAGTATTACCAATACTTATAATAATTATATCAATAACAATACAGTACTCAAGGTAGCCAGGACGACCAAGATGTACAATGTATGGTCTCACTGATTTGGTTCATCGTTATCTGGTAATGCTAAGCTCACACAAGTCCCACACTAACACGATCATTGCCGGGAGTTAGATCATTACACAATTTGGTCAACAGGGAAAGTTGTACTAACGGCCTGGTTACTGCCCACCAGGATGGTTATAGGTCAATGTAGTAAACACCTTGGACCAGAGAGAGAGAGGGTTGAGGCCAGCGAAAGGTTACTAACTCTCAATATCATCATTATCATCAACACTGTCAAACAGGTGTTATTTTTGGAGATACACAATTTACCCCTTGGAAGATACAATGATGTATTTTGTTTCTGTTTTCTGGCTATCATTAGACGATTTTATTCAGATTAAAAAGGGTATATGGATGTCAGAGGGTTAATATAGATAGTCTTCACTCTTGTCAATTTTGCCAGTTAGTCCACATGCCAGGGGGTTATTGCATTAAAATTCCTACTTTACCTCGTATATCCCTGTAAGGCCATTTGCCAGATAAAGGGTTAAATTTGTTTCAGGAGAAATATAGTGAGAATACTAACAGTAGGCATTTCCACATATCCTTCCTAGATTGCACAAACTCGTTCAATGATAGCCATAATCAACTGTCAAAAGGCGTCATAATCTTCAAAGGGTTAGGTTGTGATAATATTGGTCCGGCGATTATATCCCTCTTCACATTCAGGCCTTCACATTCAGCATTTATCAACTGCAGGGCTTTGATGAAGACCTGATGTAGACCTTTAAATAATATTGGATTATCGTATTGATACTAATATACTAATTTCTTAATTATGAAAGGATATTTTTGTTCCATTGTACAATATTTACTTTTGACACAGACTTGGCTTAATGTTTTAAAAACACTATAGCTCTTAGCTGCATCTATTTTTGTGTTAAGGGAACATTTGCTGAGATATCACGAACACAACACTTGGCGATAATACAACAAATAGCATGGTGGAATGTCACAAGGCACCTATTACTTGTAAGGAATCTACATACAGTATGTATTTGAAGCAGATGTTGCGACGCAGATGTTTCACAAGCTGTATGCTGTTTTGTAATTAGAAAAACTAATTTGTTTAGACTGTATTATGTCTCTCGTGGTTACTTTTACTTATCATCTGAATCTTGACTTTTGACATACATTTAATGATATATTCTGCTAGTGTAGTATATCAAATATCTCCATGTTTAACACTTTCTTCTCAACTATTCTAGTACATGTTTCCATAATAACATTCTCGCTAGAGCGAGAAAGCTAACTACAAAGTGAAAATGAGTACGAATTTCAATCAAAGACTAATTTTAGCAAACGGTTATTTACAGTAATTCTAAACGCCTGAGCAATTTTACTTTGGATAATTACGCTTTGTCTTGGTCATACACTGTATATCTGAAGAGAAGAGACAATTTTTTGTCATAGACGAGTTCCATGACTCATGTCCCCGCTGTACAAACTGTCCCTATATGCCTGGTGGTGCAGCTGGTGTGGGTCACTAAGTTAATGCTGCACCAACTGTGTCCTGTACCAGCTGCCACGATACATTTACTTAGCTGCCATCATCACAGGTTGGGAAGCTCATACTAATATTAACTTACGCCGTCAGCAGGCCTCACATATTATGAAAATGCTTGCATGAAGGACGGGGAAAGTGTGTATAACATCGCCTGTGTAAAGTAAGGTATTAAAGGTAAAGGGGGTATCACAAGAGAGATTCTATCGTCAACTTTTGTTGATTAACATATTTTGGGCAACTTTTCTGGGATCTTTTGCACTAGTATTGTAAATTAGACTGAATAGACTAATGTATGTAGACACCAATCGAGCAGGGCAATACCTAAGAGAGGCCTAAAGGCATGTGGTAAGGAGTTGCTGGAACTCCTGTTTCATTTGTCTGGCTTCCCTTACTATTACTGTTTGTGTCTCAACTACACAGTAATCCAGCTAGCTTTGACAAACACCTCCTACTCCTAATAATTTATCTATACTAAACATGCACACCACACTTCTTTCTAATACACCAAACACTGTGTTTCTGTCATTCTATCAGCTTTGGGGGGGGGGGGGGGAAAAGGTGGACACTTGGTGCAGGCAGCTTTGCCTTTTTGTCTCCTTCATACTCGTTAAACAAATCGCTCGTGTGATACTGGCTTCAGGAGCTTATACTTGCCTAAAGTTTACCGCAGCGCTCGTATGAGTGTATTAACCCAATGTAGACTATGAAGGATGGAAAGAAACACCGATCAAGGAGGATCACGTTGGTGTTTCTATATATTCTGTCAAATTTTCGAATCTAATTTAAAAATCTGTGAAGGATAAGATACTCAGCTTGGTACACAGAATATGCCACATATTCGACAAGTGATCATGCTTTATCTCTCCATTTAGGGCGCCACAGATGTCCATAGATTTGGCCTACGGGTGACCAAGTCATTGATTGTGAAGACCCTGTAGATCTGTGTTGCGTTGCTCGGAAATCGAACACCAATTTGTTTTGTTTCAGCTGTGAGCTAATCACGCGAACAGTTGTTCACGGACAACTGTGAGATAAAACCAGTGATCTCAGAAGCTGAAGTGTGAGTGTGACTTCCATTGGCGGCAATTCTTTTTATCGGTGGCCACTTTGTCATGACATCAAATTGCATTTTTCGTCAATGGATTACTGATCTTTGTTCAAGGTTTGTATTAAGCGCCAGTCCTCTCCTTCGAGATATCCACTAATACTGCAGACCAAAGTTTTTGACCAGACACTATTACCCATTTGCTTGCTCAAGGGAAATAGCGCCAGCCAAAAAACTTCATACCTTAGAGGGGAATTGAACTTGGGTCTCCCTGGTGGAAGACCGAGATACTCTCCACTATAACACACACCCTCACGCGCACACACACACACACACACTCCCTCTCTCCTCTTATCTAGCTGCCCCAGATGCAGGTGGTAAACATGTGGCTCATCTGGCCTCATGTTGCCTTTACTACGTCAGGGGCCGGAGCACTGGTGCGGGGGAACAACTAAACAGACAAAATGCAGGACACGGCTAGCTGGAGATTGCCTCAAACACAGAAACACACACACACACACACACACACACACACACACATACATACACATACACACACACACACACACACACACACACACAGGCAGAAAACAGGCACACACAAACAAAGACAGATACACGCACATACACAGACAAACGACCAAACACATACATTAAAATATACTAATGCCGATGATCGTTTATCCTTTCAAACTATAGTCCTGTTAGCCTACCTTAAAGTAACCTAAGAAGAACTAGCTTAACCTTTAAATGTCGCAGCCACTCCTATCTTTAACCTATTTTAACCTTGACTTAAGTTACCCGATGTTATGAAAGCATGACGAAATGTTGACGGTGTATAATAAACCTGCCACTTTACCATACTTGTTCCTCGACCTAATGTGCGGTGAATAATGTATTTAACAGTAATTATCTGCATTATATTATATTTAGAGGCATAAATCAAGCTGTAAATTATTAATGATACTGCAGTTGAACACTGATATAATGAAAGGTCAGAAGGTCTCTCTCTCTCTCTCTCTCTCTCTCTCTCTCTCTCTCTCTCTCTCTCTCTCTCTCTCTCTCTCTCTCTCTCTCTCTCTCTCTCTCTCTCTCTCTCTCTCTCTCTCTCTCTCTCTCTCTCTCTCTCTCTCTCTCTCTCTCTCTCTCTCTCTCTCTCTCTCTCGCTTCACTAGACAAAAGCAACACCGCATTCTCTGTTTTGGTTTCTGGTTCCCTTGTTTCGCCTCGCTCCTGTTCTGCTTTCAACTAGCTTGGCCGGAGATACAATGGTTGTATCTATCTTCTCTGGGTGTGTCTGTTTGTATGTGTGTGAGAGAGAGAGAGAGAGAGAGAGAGAGAGAGAGAGTTCGGGAGTTAGAGTTAGAGAGATAGATAAACAGTAATTTAGCAGGGTAGTATAAAGCAATTATATCAAATATTGTGGTATCCCCAGACATAGTGTACACAGTATATTGTGGTATCCCCAGACATAGTGTACACAGTATATTGTGGTATCCCCAGACATAGTGTACACAGTATATTGTGGTATCCCCAGACATAGTGTACACAGTATATTGTGGTGTCCCCAGACATAGTGTACACAGTATATGTTGCTATTCCTAAATTTTCCTCTTTTTTGCCTTACGGTTTTGATCAGCACATTTTTCTAGCTGAGCTTAATGAATATTAATAGTTATATGTGCCAGTTATATTAATAGTTATATGTGCCAGTTATATTAATAGTTATATGTGCCAGTTATTAATAGTATATGTGCCAGTTATATTAATAGTTATATGTGCCAGTTATATTAATAGTTATATGTGCCAGTTATATTAATAGTTATATGTGCCAGTTATATTAATAGTTATATGTGCCAGTTATATTAATAGTTATATGTGCCAGTAATATTAATAGTTATATGTGCCAGTTATATTAATAGTTATATGTGCCAGTTATATTAATAGTTATATGTGCCAGTAATATTTGATTAATTATTATGTCCGAATGTGTGTAATTGTAGAGCATGAGATATGAGTCATGGATCAGAGAGACCATGACTGTGATTATCCTCTTCACATCTTCATCTGTCATGTTTTACTAAATTAACTACTCACCACTCTCAGCCAGGCCTTCTGAAAGATGTAAATATAAATTAGGATTTTTACGGCGCCATTCCTATACAAACTATTGATAAAATATAGGCAATATCAAATTTATGTAACTGTTCATACACACCATTAATGGGTTGGAGCTGAAGGTTTGGTGGCAAGGGAATGAACGTTATAATTGCTATAATACGTCATTATATATATATACTGTGTGTGTATATATATATATATATATATATATATATATATATATATATATATATACTGTATATATATATATACTGTATATACTGTATATATATATATATACTTTATATTTATTATACACATTGTGCATGACTAATTAATATCCATTTATAGAATATTGGATATCAATCTAATAATGTACTAGGTCCAGTTGCGAGAGGAAATAGGAATAAATATGCATATACTGAATCATTACTGGTTCTAACAGATATTTCGGTCAAGAATTATGAGATAATGTTATTATTTCACTATTACATTAAGCAAGCTATCATCCTTCAAAATGATATATGAGAGGGAGAAAGGGCGTCCGTTCACATACAGTAAGATAGACAGGTAGATTAACTTTCTGACACTCCAATATATCAGTGACTGGCATATATATATATATATATATATAATATATATATTATTTGACTGTCTGTTAGTTTTACTCCAGGTCATTATAATATTGCAATCTTTCAATGTATCTTATGATCCGGTTACGTATTTCTGTTCTGTATATGTCTGGTATTCGACGATGTTATTCAGATTAGGAAGGGTATATGGATGTCAGAAGGTTAATTGAGATATAATTTGTCTTTATCATTCTTACAGAGCCTTCCTATATTCTAAAACATCGTCTAATGGTAGTTAGAATAAATAGTCAAAATGCGTCACAGTCTTCAAAGGGTTAGGTGAAAATTACAGTATATATATTGTGTTACTAACCACAGCGAAAATGGACAGGATATTGACTCACAGGTTCTGGTATGCAGAAATGCAAACAATCCCTTGAAGATCTAATGTAACTTAATCCTATTTGGTCTGAGGGGAGTCATGATTAATCTTCCCTGTTCCGCTTTATTAATTTGGAGATTTTAAGACGTTTCCCAATAGTTTGGCGATAATATGATGCTCCACACCATTAAGTGTTGATTTCTTTCTACGATACCGATTATGTAACTTAGAAGAAATGTGTTTGGGCTGGGACATTGTTGTATCAAAAAGTGCACTAATTTAGCTTGAAAGGGAGCTGTTTGGGGAGATTTTAGTTTGAAGGAAGCCTGGGAAGGCGTTTTGTGAGCCCAAAGGATAAACAAAAATACAATGCTCAAAAATGGCAAAAGCAAGCAATAACCTGAATAATGTTTAACCTCTTCTGTACCGTCGACATCCGTTTTGTTTTATTCTGGCTACTACTAATCAATTTTATTTAGTTAAGGAAGGATCTCTATCAATAATAAGGCTTCGAACTATCTCAATCAGCCCATTTAACTACCACAGATCCATCATAAGCTGCATAAAATCTTCTAAATAAATTTGGAATAAAATATAACAGACGTCCCTGGTACAGAAAGGGTTAAACAAAATATCATAATAATCTACAGGACGTCGCACAAGATAACATTAGTTCACATCTTACCCAACTAGAGCACTAATACAAAATGCCGGAAGAAGCGCCAGGGAAAGTACAAGCAGTGTTTTCAAGATATAACAAAACTTTATACTATACACTGGGAACGAGAACAAAATAATGCATTGGTCCAAAGCTAAGATGAGTACTGGAGTTGAAAGCCTTGCTGATGGCCTGGTGCAAATGGACCCTCTTCTGAATGAATGCTTTCCCGAAGTGAAAAATGTTGGGTGAAAATATTGTGGATAAATCTAAATGTAGCCGTGGGCCACAACTACTCAGATCATACAGACCAAACGGTCCCTACTAGGTGGTCCGGCCTTAACCTGAGGAGCGCGTTGCCATGGTAACGACTACCATTGCCCCAGGCGAAGGTATAGCCTTTTTGGCGACTATTCCTAATAGTGACGAAAACTACATCAGCTTGTAGGAAATGTGCACGTGCATCCAAACATATATTTATCTATATAAAAACAAATTGTGTGGGGGGGGCGGGAGGGGGGGGGGGGGGGCGGTCCGTAGTTGAAAATTATGGTGCGAATGGCATTGGGCGACAATCTGGGCTGGGAAGGGAGGGTTGATAAATAATATTGCATATATATCGCTTACTGAGCACCTTCATGCTTTATGATGTGCAATGTACGTATATAGGCGACCCATCTCAATATTTATAGCAATAAATAAGCTTCCCGTAGCGAATAGGTGCGATAAACAGGCAAAAATTCTAGTGAGAGTGAGTGGTGGTCGGACTGGTCAAATGGATAGGGGAGGGAAAGGAGGGGTGATAAAGGAATATTGTATATATCGTGCCTTTTGAACACTGTCATGCTTGCTAATGTATATGTACCAATATAGGCAACCCATCTGAATATTACACAGCAATAAATACGCCGCACATAGAAAATAAATGCAATAAAAAGGCGAAAATTATGGTGAGAATGAGGGAAGAGAGAGAGGAAGTGATCAAGTGACAGGTTTAGTAAGCACCCCAGGGGTAAGAAAAATGTCTACCCCACTAACCCAGAACAACAAATAAAACTTACCATTTACTATAAATCCCGGAAAACCTCTAACCTCCTCCTCCGAAATACACCCACCACCAACATGACATCCCTCCAAAAAGATCATGTCATTTACCAACACACATGTAATAATGTGGACTGCGGGCCACTCTCTTATATCGGAAATGACAATGACCAAATTAACAAGACGTCTAACCCTTCACCTCCAAAATGGCGCCATCAAATCCCAATATAAAGCCTCCCACCAACGAGACCTCACCAGACCTGATTTGGACCAACATACCACCATTATAGATCACGAACAAGACTGTCGTCGCCTGGCATTTTTAGAGGCGATATACATCCAAACCCGTAAACCTTCCCTAATGTTTCAAACTGACGACTTCCAAGTTATCCCCAGTGCCCGCCGGACAACTATCCCTGCTACCCACCTTCCTACATCCCCAGCCCCTCCCCCCGTCCCTACTTCCTCCGAACCTGCTACCGCCAGACATCATTACCAATTGCGCTCAACTCGAACTACCACCAATCAAAATCCTTCGCTCCCCTTAGCCCCTCCCCCTGCCTCTAGACCTATCAACTCGCGTTGACCTGACACCTGACAGCCAACCACAAGAAACCTGACCGACCTCATGATGACTGACCCCTACCTTCCCCGTGACTCTCGCCTATATATATATATATATATATATATATATATAATGTGTATATATATATATATATATTATGCCGGACACTGTGATCCCCGAAGGGGAGGCCATGAACGAAACGAGCCCATGCATCTCTGTCCCCAGTCAGTCGATGCCCCTCTTCCCATCCAGAACCGCCGTCATCCATATGTTTCTTAACTCCATCCTTCCACCTCTCATTCGGTCTACCTCTCCCTCTCTGTCCTTCCGCCTCACTCTCGTACACTCTCTTAGTCATTATCTCGCTTCCCATACCTTCCAGATGGCCGAACCATCTCAAGTTGCTCTTTTTCACACTTCCCAGCACATCTACATCCACATCACATCTCTCTCATACTTCCTCATTATTCTGTCTATCCCTCCATGTAATTCCACATACATTTCTCAAGTAACTCATTTCCACCCTTCTCTCTCATAGTTTGTGTCTCTTCACCAATGTTCATGCTTCGCTCCCTTAAGTCAATGTCGGGATTACCACACTGTCCTGCACGGACTTATTTACTTCCATGCTGACCACCCTATTTCTTGTTACTGTTTTCAGCGTTCCCACAACCCTCTTCCCCTGTTGCACCCTCTCCCGCACTTCTTTATTCATACTCCCATCTCTACTCAACACACTGACCAAATACATAATTGAGCTGACATTCTCCATAGCATGACTGTTCAACCTCACCTCACACTCTGTGGCTGCACCATTTTCAAAGACCATAACCGTACTCTTCCCCGCATTTACCTTCAGATTCCATTTTTCACACACTGTTCCAAACATATTTACCAGCCCCTGCAACTCCCATTCACTTTCGCTCATCAGAACTATATCATAAGCAAACAGCCGTACAGGCAAATTCCACTTGTTTCCTTCCCTTATCAGAAGTACACCATCATCCACTGCTCTTCCTTATATTTCTCTCATGTCTCCATCCATATATATATTGAACAAACATGGGGACATCACACACCATTGCTTTAACCCAACATTCAGATCAAAGAACTCGCTCTGACTCTCTTAATCTCTACCTTACTGTACAACTTCCCTACTACGCTTAGAAGGCAAATTCCCCGGTGGTTACCACACACTCCTCTTTCCTTTTTACCCTTATACAGGGGGACTATTATACCTGTCTTCCAGTCATCAGGTGCACTCCCCTTCTCCCATGTTAGTTTATGCATTTTCCATATCCATTCGATTGTTATCTCAACCCCATACCTCAGCATTTCCCCACACACTCCATCTATTCCTAATGTTTTCCCCATCTTCACTCTATTAATGGCTTCATACACTTCTGTTTTCCTGATCCCCACCTCCTCCTCCCTTACTTCTCTTCTGCTCCCTCCCATACCCCATCCAACTATGTTTGATGGTGCTTCATTCCTTATATTTAGCAATTCATTGAAGCACTCCATCCATCTTTCGACTCTCTCATGCTTCTCGGCTAACACTCGCCCAGTCTTATCTTTCACACTCTTACTATTTCCCTTGCAACCCTCCCTAACTTTCTTGACCTCTTTCCAGAATATTTTCTTACACTCCCTCTATTTTGCACTTAGATTCCTTCCAAATTCCCCATCTGCTCTTCGCTCTTCTCTTACTTTCCTTCACTACTCTCTTCACCAATTTCTTTTTCTCCAAGTACCTCGCTCTTTTCTGCCTCTCCAAATCTTCATTCCCTCTACTACCCAACCACTCTATATGCTTTCTTCTTGTCTTGAAAATTTTTGTTTACCTCTTTAGTCCACCACACTGTACCCTTCACTCCCACCCTCATCGCCACTCCATCATATACAGTATATACTGTATAATTATATACAGTTTATATATATATATATTATATATATATATATATGTGTGCAAGATAAGAATGGGAGAATGCTAGCCGAGAAGCGAGAGAGAGTCAAAAGATAGAGGGAGTATTTCAACGAGTTGTTAAATGTAAGGAATAAAGCGCCAGCAAACATAGTTGGATGGGGTATGGGAGGGAGAAGAAGAGAAGTAGTGGAGGAGGAGGTCAGAAGTGTGGGAAACCATGAAAAGAGTGAAGTTGAGGAAAGCACCAGGAACAGATGGAGTGTGTGGGGAAATGTTGAGGTATGGTGGTGAGATAGTGATCGAATGGGTATGGAAAATGTGCAAACTAGCATAGGAGAAGGGGAGTGCACCTGATGACTGGAGGACAGGCATAATAGGCCCCCTATACAAGGGTAAAGGGGAAAGAGGAGTGTGTGATAATCACCAAGGAATATGTCTTCTAAGCGTAGTAGGAAAGAACTGAATAGGTGACGAGCTTGGAGGTTTTAGGAAGGGAAGAGGATGTGTAGATCAGATTTTTACCCTGAATTGTGTTGTGGAGAAATATCTGGAGAAGCAACAAAAGGTGTATGTTGCCTTTATGGAATTGGAGGAGGCCTATGACAGAGTGGATAAAGAAAGTATGTGGAAAGTACGTATAACATACGGAGTAGATGGAAAGTTGCTGAAAGCAGTGAAGAAAATATATGAGGGTTCAGAGGCGGCAGTATGTGTGGAGAATGAGCAGAGCGAGTTCTTTGAGCTGAATGATTGGTTGAAACAGGGGTATGTGATGTCCCTGTGTTTTTTTACTGTATATAATAATAATAATAATAATCGGTTTATATCAAGCCGGCAGCCAATGGGGCTGAAAATACACAGACTTAACCTAGATCTTATCCTAAGGGATCATCAGACTGATCCTGGCTGCTAACGAGAGCGCCTACATACCCCCGAGGGAGTAGGATGTGGGCAGGAGACTTTGTGGGTCCCCCGAGACTGTCCGTCCAGACCTTGCCTTCACGGCCAGGGAAAGTTTTTCAGAGAACTTCCCCTGCCGGCGCGTGGGATCGAACCCCCGACACCAGAGCTAGCGCTCCCAATACAGTGTACTAAGCGTGCTCGGCCACCGTGACCGGATGAAGTCATGAAAGAAATACAAGGAAGAGCAGTGGATGTTGGTGTATCACGGATAAGGGAGGGAAATGAGTGGAAGCTGCCTGTACTGCTGTATGCTGATGATACAGTTCTGATGAGCGATAATGAATGGGAGTTGCAAGGTCTGGTAAATGTGTTTGGAACGGTGTGCGAAAAACGGAATCTGAAGGTAAATGCGGGGGAAGAGAAAGGTTATGGTCTTCGAAAGGGGTAAGCCACAGAGTGTGAGGTGAAGTTGAACGGTCAGGCTATGGAGATTGTCAGTTAATTTATGTATCTTGGCAGTGTGTTGAGTAAAGATGGGACTATGGATGAAGAAGTGCGGGAGAAGGTGCAACAGGGGAAGAGGGTTGTAGGAATGCTGAAAGCAGTAATAAGAAATAGGGTGGTCAGTATAGAAGTGAAGAAGTCCTGGCATGACAGTGTGGTAATCCAGACACTGACTTACGGAAGCGAAATATGGACGTTTGATAAGAGACTCAGACCAAGAGTGAGAGGGTTTGAAATGAGTTACTTGGTAAGTGCGTGCGGAGTTACATGGAGGGATAGACAGACAAATGAGGAAGTAAGAAGGAGGAGTGGTGTGGAGGTAGAAGTGCTGGAAAGCGTGAAAAGGAACACCTTGAGATAGTTCGGCCATATGGAACGTATCGGAAGCTAGAGAATGACTAATAAGGTACAAAGGAGTACAAAGGAGTAGAAAGGAAATCAAGCAACAACATATCTAGTGACCCTTCTAGGTTGCTTGTCCTCCAAAACACTGAGGATAAAGTTTCCAAACAGTGGTTTAGAGTGGGTAAGGGAACATTGGAAAGGGAATTACTGCCCTGGAACTAATGTCCGTGGCAGGATTAGGAAGTTAGTAGGGGACAGATGGGTTAGTAACTGAGGGGGGGATAAAATAAAGTTATTCATTTACAAACGCAGTCAGTCGCGGGTTTGATGCGAGATATTTGTCTAGGCGGAGTTTAAATGAATCAACGGTGATGCAGTCTATACCATCTCGGGGAAGCCCATTCCACAAGTTGACAACTCGATTGAAGAAGAAATTCTTAGATTCGTGTGAGTTAAAAGATTTACCAATAATTTTGCAACCGTTTCCCCGCGTGTAATTAGATTGGTCGATAGTGAAGTACTTACTACAGTTCATATTGTCGATGCCTTTGATGATTTTGAACACTTGAATTAAGTCACCTCTTAATCTGCGCTGGGTTAAAGGAAATAGATTTAATTCTCTAAGACGCTCTTCGTATGGTTTGTTCTTTAGGCTAGGCATCATTTTGGTAACTCTACGTTGAACTCGTTCTAGCTTGTTTATATCTTTTTGGTAATAAGGGCACCAGGATTGAACGCAGTATTCCAGAAGAGGGCGGACTAAGGAATTGTAAAGGATTAGGATAACTTCTTTGGATTTATGCTCAAATGACCTGCCTATAAAGCCAATTATTTTGTTTGCCTTCTATACAACTTCTGCACATTGTTGACTCGGTTTTAGGTTACTCGATATTGTTACTCCCAGATCGGTTTCTCTGTTTACATTCTTAAGCTGAGTGCCATTTATCGAATAGTTTGCTTTCTCATTTAGGTATCCGATATGTAGTACTTTACATTTATCCGCATTGAAACTCATTTGCCAAATTTGGGCCCAACATGACAATTTATCTAGATTGTGTTGCATATTGTCAACTTGTTCTTTTGAGAGTACGCTATTTGCAATTTTTGTATCGTCAGCAAATTTTGAGATTGTACAGGTGAGACCCTCATCTATGTCGTTGATGTAAATTAGAAAGATAATTGGTCCTAGTACCGATCCCTGGGGTACCCCGCTACTTACATTGCTCCATTTAGATGCCTTACCGTTTATGACTACTCTTTGCTTTCTGTCGCTGAGCCAATTTTCTATCCATTTCAACACACCGTCTTGTATTCCATGCGCTTTTAGTTTTAGCAGTAAACGTTTGTGGGGAACTTTGTCAAAGGCCTTTTGAAAATCAAGGTATATAATATCTACAGCTTTACTCTCATCGTAGAGGTTGAGGATATCGTGGAAGAAGTCTAAGAGGTTTGTTAAACAGGAACGTTTTTTACGAAAGCCGTGTTGAGTATCTTTAAGTATGTTATTTTCCTCTAAAGTGATTTACGAGTCTGTCTCGTATGACCGTTTCTAGCATTTTACATACAACTGAGGTTAAGCTAATTGGACGATAGTTACTGGGTAGGGATTTGCTGCCTTTTTTTAATATCAGTGTTACGTTGGCTAGCTTCCACTGATCGGGCATAGTTCCAGACTGCAAGGATTTATTGAATAGTAATGTCAGTGGTTTGGAGAGCTCATCCTTAGCTTCCTTTAGAACTCTAGGCGAGATTGTATCAGGTCCAGGCGTTTTATTTACCTTGAGTTTATCTAAACAATTCAATACTTCTCTCTCTGTAACGGTGATATTGCTTAGAACATGATTGTGAATTATCAATCTGAATCGGCGATGGTGTAGGGATATCACTGAGGTCTTCTGTTGTAAAAACTGATGCAAAGAAGGTATTGAGGGCATTACTCATTTGTACTTCGTCTTTGGTGTATTCTCCATTTTCATCGACTAACGGTCCAACAGTTGAAGTAACTACTGTTTTCTTTCTGATATAACTATAGAATTCTTTCGGGTTTGTTTTACTTTGATTCGCAATATGTAACTCTAAGGTCTTTTTAATTTGCTTAATTAACTTTTTGGCTTTGCGTCGTAGCTCTACAAATTTCAGCCATTCTTCGTCATTTTGTGAGGATTTTAATCTATCATTAGCAAATGTTTTAGCAAGCAGGCAGTTTGAAATATCTTTATTCCACCATTTGGGCTTATTATTATGGCCTGGACGCCGTATTTTCGATGGTATGCAGTCTTGCACTGCTTTTAGGTAAGTGTCTTCGAATAACTTCCAAGATGTATTGATGTCGTTATTGTGAATTAAAAAGCTCCAGTCAGTTTCTTTAAAGATAGCTCTAAGTTTATGGAAGTTTGCTTTCTTGAAATTAGGGACTTTTTCGATGCTACTATTTGGTTCGTTACTAGTAAACTTTAAAGTGAAAGTTATCGTACGATGGTTGCTGTTACTGAATTCATCACCAACATTCAAATTCTCTATTAATTCTTCTTTTGTTGCAAGTACAATGTCAAGAACGTTATTACCACGGGTCGGCGTTCGAACAAATTGATAAAGCGAACTCTCTTGCAAGTTCGTATACAAATCATGTCCGGAGTGTGAAGTAAGAGTATCGCCCCACTTGGTCACAGGTAAATTAAAGTCGCCAAAAATTACGGTATCTTGTGAGTTACTTACATCTGCAATTTGTTCGTAAATTTCTCGGTCAGTTTGCACTGATGGAGCTGGAGGTCTGTATATTAATGCAAGTATTATTTGTGTACCTTTATTATTCTTTATTAGCACAAAAGATGCGTCGACGTTCACAATTTGAGGTTTTGACAAGAGGGTAGGGTTAAGACTTTCTTTGATATAAAGTAAAACGCCACCTCCATTTCGATTTATTCGGCGTGTATTTTATAGGTGTACGAGAACAAGGTGGAAGGACAGAGAGGGAGAGGTAGACCGAAGGAGAGGTGGATGGATGGAGTGAGGAAGTATAATGGATGGAGGCGGTGCTGGTTGGGAGGAGGGGCATCGACTGACTGGGGACAGAGGTGCATGGGTGCGGTTCGTTTGAGGCCACACCTTCGGGGATCACTGCGTCAGTCAATAGATAGATATCTATATATATATACATATATATATATATATATATATATATATATATATATATATATATATATATATATATAAATATATATATATACCGGTATATATATATATTTATATATATATAATAATATATATATACATATATACATATATACAGTATACTGTATATATGTATGCAATGAATATACTGCAATTACTTGCGGTAGATGCCTTTGTGATAAGTGATTGTATTGTATATCAGGTGAGATAAACGGATAACTGATAAGCCAAATAAACATATTATACACATTTTCAAAATGTAAATATAGCACAACACACATAATATCTTTGCTGTTTAATCCTTCAAATATTCCCTCCCTCTCTCTCTTTCTTTCTCTCTTTCGTCATCATCATCATATTTCCTACAAATGGTAGTTTCTGACACTTTACCGTTAATATTACTGGTCTCACTGTCAGCTCTGAAAATGTGGGGCCGAGAGAGAGAGAGAGAGAGAGAGAGAGAGAGAGAGAGAGAGAGAGAGAGAGAGTCAGAGTAAGAGATAGAGAGAGAAAGAGAGAGAGCGAGTCAGAGTGAGAGATAGAGAGAGGAAGAGAGAGAACAAGAGAGAGAGAGAGAGAGAGCGAGAGAGGGGAGAGAGAACGAGTCAGAGTGAGAGATAGAGAAAGAACGAGAGATAACGAGTCTGAGTGAGATATAGAGATAAAGAGAGAGAACGAGTCAGAGTGAGAGATAGAGAGAAAAAGAGAGAGGATGGATTCGTTAGTAGCAGTATGGAACATACATTTAATGGACCGTTATTTGAAATATGGCAGGGGTTGACACATACTCATGGTATTTACGTCTGTAGAAGATATATATTTTAACTGCTTGGCACAATTTAATTGGATCATGTGTACAAATTTATGTGATATAATATGATTTTATACTGTGTATATAATGAAATAGGAGTCTACAGTACAGTGTCTTTTTATTCTTCCTTTAAATACAGGAAGATGTTGCCTTACATTAACATGCTGAGGGTTAGTTGCTAGAGGCATATATATGGAACTTGTTCATCATTAGATTGCATCTTTGATGCACCAGGAATCAATCCAGAATTCATGTTTTCCCGCATAATTCACGTTTGTTTTTCCTGAAGTAATGTTTATTCATGGTATATTACATTTAGTATAACACTATTGGTTCAACACCTTTTACCTTCTAACTATAATATTATCAAGGATGCAGCATTATAATGCATATTATATCAATCCAAGTAGCCAGAATTTATCCGTCATTGAGTAGAGATGTTAACAATAAGGCAGAAATATAGTCTACAAGCAGAGGGGCATAGACTAGTAACCTGGATATTTGAGTTCGATATATTTACAAACATTAACCCCTGTTTCTTTACGGCATCATACAATGTGTGCTTAGAGCATGTATCATATGACTCTTTCCTATAATTCTATATGACAATGTCAACCTAATTTGTATTTTTGTGTTCTTGCCATCCTCAGACTAGCTAAGATTTTATTGTTACTAATTGTGTGTTTATACGTAATAGCACAGGATAAACTATGGCTATATTTTGTGAAATTACACTGGCAAGAAGAAAAATAGAAATGTGCAAACAAAAAAATAACAAATGGACAATTATGGACAGTTGAGACAGGGGAGACGACATGGACTGTGAAATAATAAAACGTTTGAAGCAGACTACCAAGCTCAACATTCATCACCTGTGTTGAGAACGAGACACCTTTTCTCCTCGCCAGAATTTATGATGCCTCGCTTGGGAAAAATGATGTGGTACGCTTTACCCTAGTTCTAATGATATTTGTTTCAATGGAATAACTGCATATATATATTGTCTTCGAAATAACTCAAGATATTCAGATGCAAGTAAGAACATATCATATACATTGCAGTGGAAATATTTACCTATAGTTTGAACGAACTCTTAACCCTGCAAAATGGATAATGATAAATGCAAATATTTAAAAACAGTTATTATTCTTTCACACTACTATAAACAAGCGTACAAACTATCAAATGTAGGACTAACAATCTTAGGAATGGAAAGCTTTATACACATACAAGTTAATTACCTGGTTAATTACCTAATTATACAGTATACTGTTTTATTATGGGTATATATATATATCGACATTAATTATAGTTTCTTCCATATATATATCAGTGTACATTGAAAACTGACGAAATAACAAACTTATATTGTAGAATCTGAGGGAAGCACTCGCTACATGCAGTTATTTTTTTTTTGTCTCCCTCACTCAGATTTTTTTTTTTTTTTTTTTTATATATACTGTATATATATATATTCCATCGCATGATTTACCGAGTTCCTTCAGCCATGAGATCCGTGGTCTTCCCCTGGGCCCCCTCCACTCAGGATTGTCTTCAATAGAGACCACCTGGTGAGCGGGATCAGCCTTGGGGAGGCGAACCACATGCCCATACAGCCGAAGTTGGCGTTCACGGATTATGCAACTAACATGTCTTGAGTCAGTTTCAGGGAGCGATAACCCATGATCCTGCGGAGACATTTAGTACCAAAGGAGTTGATACAATTTTGTTTTAAACACTGTTGAGTGTCCATGTCTCACAGCCATACAGTAAGACAAGGAGCACCAGTGTCTTGAAGGTCTGCATCTTCGTCCTTCAGCATAGGTATCGACAATGCCATAATCTTAAAATATGTTGAGTGCGCATACAGGCTAACATATTCTTCGCTTATAATTCTCATTGTTTGGAAAAAATATGATGTTCTCCATTGTTGCACATTATTAGTATAATAAACATTATTTTTGGTAGTTGATTATTTATTCTTGCCTGTACATCTGTGTGGCATTAATTAATGTAATGCAATATTAGAAACTTATACTTATATTCTTTCCCAACACTTTTCATTGTTGTTGCTGTAATATATAAATTGTATTACCTTGCCGTACGGTTATACAATACATAACGTTGATGCATAGGCATGTGTCTTGGAACGATCTTTCAGTAGTACTACTCCAGTAACGCATTTCTTGAAAACAAATCTGGTACATAACGCTTCACAGATAGCACAGCGATAACAGATAAGGTTTATCAGCACACACTCGATTTGATAAGGAAACAATACAGCTACTTCACTGAAAACAATAACAAAATGTAACAGATTGTAGCATTTGGATAATTTGGATCGGTATAGCTCTCCACACCTGGATAACCTTGGAAACTAGCAGTTTGTGTTGGCTGGCTATTGTTCGAAAAAAGGTATATAAATAAATAGATTAATACCAGCTGGATAACCTTGAACAGTAGGAATTTGTGTTGCCTCGCTTTCGGAATAAACAGTTGATGCCACTTCATGCGGTATATATTTTGTTTACATGAGCTCTAGTAACACCCTTTTCCTGTGGGTCATGATAATACACTATTGTTTTACTTGATAAGATTTGGTGGGATACTGTTAATCATTTATCACGACAACAACTATTTTGTATCTGCAGATAGGTTTCAACACGATGGGTAATGTGGAATCATGAACATTTAGTTGTACATTGGTTTTCTGTGCATATAGAGTGTAATTCATACTTTCTCAGATATATCAAAAGATCGTATATATCAAGCCCTTTCTGAAAAAGTACGTAAAAGAACAATCAAGGTTATTTCTGAACATCCCATTGCTGGGGAAGGACTTTAACGGCAAACTTTTCGTATGGCATATATAAATATTAGCATCTTGTCATCAGAAGAACGTTTTGGATAGATAATTATGGTGGTTGAATATATGTGATTATTGTGTGATATTACTTTAAAGCCCAAGATTTAATTGCAAGTATCAGTTGTGTTCAAGATATATTTTAATTTATTTATTTATTATTACAGTTTTATAATAACATAATCGACAATATTATAAATGAAAATCATTATTATTATCATTATTATTAATAAGTGTTGTTATTATTTTTATAATGATTGTAGTAATTAATCTTGCAATTATTATTATACTGGGCTAGGAATAATTCGATAGTTGTTTGAAAGTTCGAGTTTAATTTACCAAACTCCAAAGGAAATCATAATCTGCATAGCAACTGATTCTCTATTTGGGTCAAAATGTGTTCCAAATGAAGAGTTGAATACCTAAGCGTCTTTCTTAGAAAATCGAATTCGGAGTCAAAGTTATGGTAGTTTTTAAGACCCTAGAAAAAACCCTGGTGACTAGTGTTGATATGAGATTTCTCTTGTATGAGATTGGAATGAAACCGGACAATTTTGTAATTAGGGTGGTATATGTACGCTTCCTATAGATGGATGTTGAAAATTTGTCGTTAGACTGATAACTCACGATGTCAAGGAAAGGCAGGTGACCATTGGATTCATTTTCAGAGGTGAATTCAATATTTGCATGCTTTGAGTTGAGGTAGGCTAGGAATATTCGAATATGGTCTTCATCTCTGAAAACAAGGGAAGTGTCGTCGACGAAGCGTCGTTGCTCGCTCTCTGTCGTTGACTGTTACTCAGTCATACAGTACGATATCTGTTAGAATAATAGAGAAGATAAATTATGTGATGATTAGATTTAAGAATACAAATGATTTACAATTATAATTGTGAATGCATCATACTGTAGATATTGTAAGTTTATGTATATATGAATCCTTGTCATTACAAGTCAGTAATACTAGTATCAACAGTGCCATATAATTACTTGTGTTGACAAAATGTATAGCTAACAATGTCATTATTCACTTAGCCAGACATAGGCCTGAATTAATTATGCATACAGGAAGATATTGATGGTTTGAGGTGGGAAAGGTGTTTCTAATATCCTAAGTCCATGGACGAGCGTAGGAAACAATGTGTGAATAATTATGACCCTGTGCCTGGTAGCATCTTCAAAAAATACATACTTTTCAGAACATTGCTCTTCATAATGAACTCTGATATTGTAATAAGAGAAGTGGAAGTAAAAGAAAACAATCCATATGAAGAAGGGGAAATACGAGGAAAACAAGAAAATGAGATTGATGATAAACATGAATATATAATCGGTAATGGCGATAGGATAAGCTGCTATAATAATTCAGAAGTATCTACAGTTGATCAGAGACACCAGCATTTGGAAAGTGAGTATTCTGTCTCCCCAACTGTTTGAACTTAGTCTCAGCATCATCCACACTGTTTACAGATTGTCTATATATAACAGCTCTCGTTTCAGGCCCTCTTTCAATACCGGATCTGATGATAAGACAACTATGATCTGTCTCCAGATTGACCCCTAATGTACTCTTATGTCCACTGAAAACTACAAATTTATCCGCTATTTACTCTCACCTATATGAGTTGTTAGATACACGCATAATTGCAGTGACTGGCCAGTGTTTCTCCCATAATTCCGCATACAAGCTGTAAACCTACTGCATGACCTCTTCGGGTAGCCCGTCGAAAGCTTCTCTATTTCTATGAACACTGAGCAAATCTTCATGTCTTGTTCCTCATACTTATGCAACTATTTATGGTTATTATGTCTGGTGAATCATACTGTAAAAAAGCGAAGTTGTATCGCACTATTGTACTATATTGTAATAGTAGTAGTACTACTTTATTTGCATATATTGACTTTAGTTCAATTCATACAGTTTCACATTTGTATTACTTTGCGAGTTTGTCTAAATTACTAAATGATGCTTCTACTATGCACCTCCTCTGGAGATGTCAGGTGGAGAGCGAGATTCACCTTAGGCCTTCTAATGTTTCTGGGTCTGATGCTGGCCTTCCTGCCTCGGTACATCCTCAGCATAACTATCGTGGCCATGGTCGGTAAACCCCCAGCAACCAACACCTCGCTTCATAATATATCATACGTCTGCCCTGATACACACTCACAAGACAACAATACTACTAATCAGAAGGTTAGTATTAGTATTCAAAGCATATAATTGGTTTGCTATAGGATTTGCTATGAAGTCCCTCAACTGACATGGGATTTACAGTGGATCATGTCTTTCTGTATATCCATACATCAGCTACGTATTTCAGCATGTTTAGGTATCAATTTAAAAACAATTTTTTTTTATTCTGTATTCACCTCTCAGTACATGTGCAAAGACTGTTGTGAATTCTGATGCTGAAGAGGTGGAATAGGTATTCATATGATACAGTAGAAGTAGGGTACTAATTCGTTATTCACTCATCAATTCAAAAACTAATATAACTTAGCGTTCAAATGATGTGTGGTAATTGCTCTAACTTTGCCAAAGTCACCCAATGAAATACTAAGTTTTCTACCAAGGCATTCATATAATAAGAAAATTGCGTTCTCTAGATACGTTCTCTATTCATATTTTGTGTGTATTCAGTTATATTTTGTGTCTTATATCAAGTAGGTACTATGTTTCATCAATTAACCAGGAAGGAGACTTTGCGTGGACGGTGGAGACCCAGGGACTGATCCTGGGAGCGTTTTTCTGGGGATACACCGCCACCACCTTTATCGGGGGACGAGCGGCGGAATATTTTGGAGGAAAACTTGTGTTTGGGTTTTCTGTTGTGGTGCCGTCAGCCCTAAGCCTTCTCTCTCCTCTCTGTGCTTCGGTCTCCACTGAACTGTTTATAACCCTCAGAGTTATTATGGGGCTCGCTCAGGTAATGTTTGAAGTGTGTGTGGTGATGCCTTTAGCTCTCCTTTCTGTCTCTATATACTGTATATACTATACTGTATACTATATATCTGTGACTCTCCAGTGAGCTATTTATTTCGTTCAAAGTTACTATGGGGATTGATTAGGTAATAACAAATTTTGAACATATTACCTACTTCTCCACCGACTCGCACTTGGAATTATCATGGAGTTGAGCCAGAATCAATTTTAAGTTTCTCATAATTATAATCTATATAAAGGTCACTTTCTGTGACTGTTTGTTCACGAACTACTCCCTCAGTTTTTAAGATAGAGAGCCCATACTTGGTATGAATATTAAGGGGGTGCCAACATTGGTTTTAAGCCGGATGGGGGGCGGGGAACCGCTCCTCCCCCTTCAACAACCTCAGTTTTCAAGATAGAAAGCACATCATTGGCATGCATTCTAAGGGGGAGCCAGGATAAGTTTTCAGGGGGGAGAGGGGTGTACAAAGGAGTACAAAGGAGTACAAAGGAAATCAAGCAACAACAGATCTAGTGACCCTTCTAGGTTGCTTGTCCTCCAAAACACTGAGGATCAAGTGTCCAAACAGTGGTTTAGAGTGGGTAAGGGAACATTGGAAAGCGAATTACTGCCCTGGAACTAATGTCAGTGGCAGGATTAGGAAGTTAGTAGGGGACAGATGGGTTAGTAACTGAGGGGGGGATAAAATAAAGTTAAAATAAAGTAAAGGTGGGGAACACCCCCCTCCCAACTACCTCGGTTTTCAAGATGGAGAACCCATACTTGGCATCTTGGCATGTATACTGAGGGTTTTTTCTTTGACTCCCCCCATCCCCAGATAAACGGCCCATACTTCGATTTTCCCCCGGGCAGCGCCGGGTACCTCAGCTAGTAGGTAATACATCAGGCAATATAATTGTGATGAGTTTCTTAATCCACCGACCCCATAATTGTTCTCAGAATTTCATGTGGTTGAATATTGCAGTTATATGTTGTAATATTCTTACTATAGTCTCCATTACGGGGAGATGGGCCTGTTTTCTGGACCACTTTCTCCCTCGTGTTTAGCCCCATTATTTAGTCGATTTTAATACCTTTCGCCCTATTTCTGCGTCAATATTTAGACCTTTCGTACTATTTAGGTGTCGATTTTTTCCCTGGTGAACGATAGTGAGCCTGTAATGTTGGAAGAACCGGCCTTCGGCCGGCACATTTTTCTACCGAAAAATTTACATATCAATCTAGAAGGGGGATCTAATGGATGTTTTTTTTTAATTTGATGGAGGTCTATGGAGGAAACTAGAAACATAATGAATGCATGCAAAAATCGCCCAAAAAGTGAAGCATCCACCCTTAACTTGTTATTACACAAATGATTATCATGGGGTGCATTAGCTGAATGAGATAATGGCATATTTGGATGGCCTTTATTCTTCCCCATCTCATTACCGCTTGCATTTATCATTAACCCCTTCTGTACCGCCGACGTCTTTTTAATTATTTTCTAGCTACATTTGGACGATTTATTTAAGGGGGGACGGTTCACTTTTTATTTAAGGGGGGACGGTTCACTTATATTTAAGGGGGGACGGTTCACTTTTATTTAAGGGGGGACGGTTCACTTTTTGGGCAATTTTTGCATGTATTCATTATTTTTCTAGTTTCCTCCCTAGACCTCCAGCAAATAAAAAAAAACATCCATTAGATCCCCCTTCTAGATTAATTTGTACATTTTTCGGTAGAAAAATGTCACGGCCGAAGGCCGGTTCTTCCAACATTACAGGCTCACTATCGTTCGCCAGGGAAAAATTCGACACCTAAATAGCACGAAAGGTCTAAATATTGACGTAGAAATGGGGCGAAAGGTCTTAAAATCGACTAACTAATGGGGCAAACATCTTAACATCTGAAAACTAATGGAGCTAAACATGAGGGAGAAAGTGGTCCAGAATACCGGCACATATCCCCTTAAGCTTAGGAAGGATATATGGTAGCGTAAAGCATGAATTGAGATAGTCTGTAGCCTTTTAATTGAGATAGTCTGTAGCCTTTTAATTGAGATAGTCTGTAGCCTTTTAATTGGTAGACAACCTTCTTAAGCTAAATACAATCTGCTAATAGTTGCCAGAATATAATGAAAAAGATGTCACCAGTACAGAAAGGGTTAATCTGAATATAAGTTCCTTTACCTTATTCTGCAATAGGTTTTTTATACCACTTACAGGAATCATTGGGCTGAATCTGCTATTAAAATTGACTACCTCAATCTGCAGCATGTTTCTTAATACATTCAGAATAATTATGATTCTGACTCCGATATACGAATTGATTTAATATATACACCTTAGTCTGCAATAAGTTGTATTATACATCATGAAATATCAAGGAATTTATCCACGTAATAATGTGCCTTGAACGTAAACAATTTATCCACGTAATAATGTGTTTTGAACGTAAGCAATTTCATCTATCTATCTATCTATTGCCTGACGCCGTGATCCCCGAAGGGGTGGCCACGAACGAACCGCCCCCATGCACCTCTGTCCCCAGTCAGTCGACGCCCCTCCCCCCAACCAGCACCGCCTTCGTTCATGTAGTTCCTCACTCCATCCTTCCACCTCATATTCGGTCTACCTCTCCCCCTCTGTCCCAAAGCAATTTCATGACGCTTGTAATATTAGTAAACAAGACTTGCACATATTTCGCAAGTATATCCTTCAGTCTAATGGTACCTTCTGTTCTGTATTCCAAGTAACATTATACAATTTTATTAACTCAGGAAAGGCCTCTTGGAGCCATGACATTGCACTTGAGTGATATTTGACCATTTATTTCAATCTATAAGTTTGTGTAGTTCGTTGAAAAATTAACTTCAAATCATAAATAATTTAACTCTGACCAGTTTATATCTATAGTCTATTCGCTGTAAGTAGGCGAGAAATCATGATCTCTAACCTCTGTAACTAAGAAAGACTAGAGTAATCGAGCTAATATATATACCATTTGGGGAGAGTCAGTCAAGGAATAGATGTGGAAATTTACAGCCAATTTGCTCTAGCCCTTTTTGAGTTACAGAGAATAAAGGTCATGATTTCTCGCCTACTTACAGCGAATAGACTACAATAGGCCAATATTTGTATTGCTCGCAAATGTTCTAGTATATACATATAGTCGTAAATGTATAGGTTATCAACATAGTAATACTATTTCTGCAGGGATATTTATCGAGCTTTTAAACCAAATCTGAAAAGGATAAAACCACCTAAATTGTTATACCAGAATTTGGTTTGTAGGGCCAAATGCCAAAACACGTGCATGTAAAATCGTTTAAGGGGGGATGGTTCACTTTTTGGTAGGTTTTTTTCATTTATTTATTATTTTCTTTAGTTTCCTCCCTAGACCTCCATCAAACTTAGCAAAACATCCATCAGATCCTCCTTCTAGGTTAATTTGTAAAAAATTTGGTTGAAAATGTCGCGGCCGAAGGCCGTTTACTCTTAAGAGTACAGGCTCGCTATCGCTCGCCAGGAACAAATCGACACCTAAATGGCACGTAAGGTCTTAAAATTGACTAACTAATGAGGCAAACGTCTTAACATCTGAATACTAATGGGGCTAATCATGAGGGAGAATGTGGTCCAGTAAACCGGCCCATGTCCCCTTAATGTTGTTTGTTACCAGGGCCCGCTGATCCCATCTCTACAAACCATGTGGACGGCCTGGATCCCACCCGCCGATAGAGCTGCCTTTTGCTCCGTCGTAAGTGCAGGTCAGTTTCTACCTCTGGAATTAGCTTATCAGTCATAATTTTGCTAAGGTTCCATGTAAATACTTGCACAAAAATAATGTCAGGCCTTTTTCTACCTCTGGAATTATAAGCTGATCAGTCATAATTTTGCTAAGGTTCCATGTACATACTTGCAACAAACTCATGTCTCTGATTAACTGAAGATCGGAAATAAAGGGCAAACATAAAATGGGTGGCTCAATTCAACTGATATCTTTCTATGTAAAGTGCATGTTATACAAACGAGCTATTACGTTATTGTTGGCATCAGTTATCTTCACAAGTTCTTAAGCGTTCTTAATCAGATTTCCTTACTTGATATGGTACCATAATTCAAATACCGGTATCCCACATGACATGACATAGACTAATGATTTTGATACACATACAACTCTTAACCCTTTCATTATGAGGAAGCCTCTTTGAATTTAGTCTTGGATGTCATTTGACAATTGTATTCAGCTTAGGAAGAACCTATAATAGTATAATAGACATAAGGAAAAATGGGAGGGCCCACGGGGTTCCCACTGGGTGAAAAGGACTTGGGGCAAGTGTTAAAATGAATGCTGTGGTGAAGCGAAGAGACGGTTACAGGGTGAAGCAGGCACAGAGTAGTGATCAGAGGTCGAAGGAGACGAATTAGGCTAAACAAATACAACACAACACACAATATTTGAATCTTAACCCCTTTACTACCGGCGACATTTTTAAAGCTTTATTCTGGCTACCATTAGATGCTATATTCAGTTTATAATGGGCCTCCATCACTTAACAGGCTTCGAACTATCTCACTTTTTTTTTGCAGTAGACTCAGAGAAAGAAAATGGAACATGTGCTTCTGTGCCTGAGAGGATTACCTTGGTACTGCGTTCAGCACTCTCTGAGGGTCCCCAGCCACGAAAGCAAAAATAATTCCATGGGAAATCAAAGAAGTACTGCCGAAGAGCCTCCCAGTCGGCAGCGCCAAAGTACCACAAGCGCCGCCGGTTGGGAGGATCAGGTGGCCGTACCGGAGAACTAGGACAGGTGACAGATATTAGTTTATGGTCGGAGGAGCCTAAAGGAGAGAACAGAGTTACAGTATAAGCAGAAGGGTTAGAGGTTAGAAATAAGTCAAGAATGTTGGGCCGATCTCCGAAGAGATCCGGGATACAGGTGGGTTGCTGCACTAACTGCTCTAGATCGTTTAAGATAGAAAAGATGTATGCTTGTTCACCTGGTTGGTCAGTGGAAACAGAGGAGAGCCATTGGTGGTGGTGAACATTGAAATCTCCTAAGATGGAGATTTCTGTGAATGGAGAGATGGACAGAATGTGTTCCACTTTAGAAGTTAGAAAGAAGTGTGGTGTGCTTGTTTAGTATAGTGAAGTGTATAGGAGGAGGCTTTTGTAAGAGATAACCGGATAAATCTCTGTGTAGGTGAGACAAACAGAAACAGTAAGGTAAGCCAGACAAACGAAACAAGAGTTCCAGCAACTCTTTATCACATACCTTCGAGACCTCCCCTGGGTATTACCCTGCTCGATTGGCATCTACAATCTCCATTACATACGCTATTGTCACGAATTATCATTTAACACATTAACATTTGATCAATTAAAAACGTATCAGTCGGTAGTTGCCTGGCAGTGATTTATTTTCTGTTTTTGAAATGGGTGTTACATAAGCTAGCATTGATTCTTTAGGAACATTCCTTCCTTAAATGTTTTGTTAAAAAGAAGCTTTAATGGTTTTATATTTGTGTTAATTATTTCATTAAAGGTGGGGCTCATGGGTTGAGATAAATATGAAATGATAATCGCCAAGCTGTACATAATTATCTTGCAAAATGCAATGGCACTGAAATAATTATTAACAATGGTATAAAGGATTTTGTGGATCGTCTATACCGGGCCTGTGAGTCACAAGAGTGTAAGTCCACCATCCAGTCTGGGCTAAGGATACTGGTGTGACGTCACTATGAGGTCACAGGCCCGGTATAGACGATCCCCAAAATCCTTTATACCATTGTTAATAATTATTTCAGTGACATTGCATTTTACAAGATAATTATATGCAGGTTGGCGATTATTTGTCCATGTTTACCTCAACCCATGAGCCCCACCTTTAAAGGCTTTGTGACAATTTATCGGCACTGTTATATCAGATCTGGGAAAGACAGGGAGATCAATAATGACTTCGGCATACACATTTCTTGTTGCTGCAAATGGAGTTTCGTTGCCAACGCTAGCACTCACAACCTCCTCAAGGATATATAAATATCAATGAATTACATAACATTTCATATTTTCTCCTGGAGATCTGTGCAATGGATTCAAAATCTGCAGATCGAGGAATGTTCATGGGGGGAAGTAGTTGTCCCATAGATTTGACATATTAATGAAGCCATGACAGTGGATAGATAGCTATGTAAGAAAGGACAAAATGAGAGAGAGAGAGAGAGAGAGAGAAAGAAAGGAGAGAGAGAGAGAGAGAGCCACAGCCACCATCACCTCATCAAGAAAATCAAATACCTTGTGAGAATACATCTTCAATCTTGTAGAATAGAAATCGTCTTGACATAAACAGAAGCAGGAAATATTCCACATCAGCTCCTCAAAGAAAATCAACCAATCAAAATACCAAACAGCACCTGAACAACGGACGAACAAACCAATATAATAAAAAAGGTAGCACACAAGCAACACGGCAGTTCTTCGCTGTACAGCCTGAGCAGCACCGCCAGCCTGACAGGGAGTACTGTAGATTGTGTGGGAGAAGCGGACACACAGAAGAAAACTGCTACAAGAAACTGAAGTGTGAATTTTGTCACCGTCCAGGCCACTCGGTTCAGGAGTGCAGGACACGTCTAAGTGAAGAGAGGCAGGAAAGATTTTTCCAAAAACTTGTAGATGACCAAGCACACAACAACTCTTTGCTTGCTCAGTCAATAAACAGGTTCTCTGTTCTAGCGCACTCGTATCATAATTTTGGATCCTTGGCACCTGGAGGTTGGCCTACAGCCCAAGTCCAACCATCCTACATACTGCACTATAACAATAAACATCAACATCATCAGCAGCAACCCCATCAGCAGGCTCCGCTTCATTCTAATAATCCTCAGCAATTCCTTCAAGGCTCCTGGAATAATGCAGGTCAATAAAAACAAGATAGCAAATCTAACAATACTGTCATCCAATGTCAGAGGATTTCAAACGAACATTGGAGATCTGACCCACAGTCATGTAATGCCACACAACCCTTGGCAACAGCTGGATCTTCGGACCACTATGTTATTCTCAGCACGATAATGTTGCAGCTGATCGGGATGAGGCTGTGGCACGTACCAACTGGTTATGGCTCAGGGCATATTGGGATGGTCTTCAAAATGCACTCAGTAACATCTCATGGCCAGATTATCTTATCGGAGATGCTAATCATCAAGTTGAAGCTTTTACCAACATTTTGTGTTCCTTACAGAATAAATTCATCCCTAGCCAGACCTATAAAGCAAAGTCGGGATACCAGCCATGGTTTGGATTCAACTGCAGAGTTGCAGCAGATAAGAACAGTAAAGCATGGCTACAATGCAAAAGACGACCAACTCAAAGGACCAAGCATCTGCATAAACTTGCCTGCAAAAATATGGAACAGGTGCAGATACAAGCCATCAGAAAGTGGAAAGAGGATCTGAAATCAATACTTACAGGCAAGAACGTTGTGAGCAAAATATGGTTGAGTTGCATTAAACAACAACAAGGCTTTGCTCTTGATGACTGCATCCCACCTTAAAGCAAATGTGATGGATCCATGGCTATCTGCAGTAAGGACAATGCTGAGATTCAGGCATCTTACTTCTCAAGCAAATTTAATGTACCAGACCCAGACTGCTCACCTCCGGCTGTACCAGCACAGACCAATGCTCAGTAAAGAGATTTCACAATTACCATAGATGGTGTGAAACGACAACTAGAGGAAGCTGACCCCAAGAAGGCCACTGGACCAGATAACATCAGTCCATATATCTTAAAGCGTTGCTTGCGCACATCAGCTATGCCAGCCACTCACCATAATTTTCCAGTATTGCCTCAACTCACAACAGTGGCCCAAAATATGGAAAGAAGCAAGAGTTGTGGCAATTCACAAGAAAAGCAGCAGAACAGACCCAAGAAATTACAGACCAATCTCCCTTCTTTCTGTTATTGGGAAAATTCTGGAGTCAATCTTGGCAACACAAATTGTAACTTTTCTGGATAAACATCACCTTCTCAACTCTAAGCAGTTTGGCTTCAGGAAAGGTAGATCTGCGGCAGACTTGCTACTCCCCTTATCTACCACGTGGAACCAGGCCCTTGACATGGGAAAAGACACCTATGTAATAGCACTTTATATCGCGGGTGCCTTTGACAGAGTGTGGCATGCGGGCATCACCACCAAACTGAGGAGTATAGGGTTATGTGATGCTCTTCTTTACCTAATCAATGATTACCTGCAAGACAGAACACTTCACACAGTTGTCAATGGACATAACTCTGCTAACTACGCCATCAAAGCCAGTGTCCCACAGGTCCACCGTCACTTGTATCAAGAATGCCTTACATAGTATCACCTCTTGGGCAAAACACTAGCAAGTGAACCTTGCTCCGGAGAAAACTCAAGTAATGCTAATCTCTCGGAGACAAGATATTCCAGCATATTCACCACCAGATATTCAGCTTGATGGGAGGAAGGTTCAGATGCAGAGTCAAGTGACAATTCTAGGAGTAAAATTTAATGAAAATATGTCTTTCACCAGCCATGTTAAGGACATCACAAAGAATGCTGCATGGAAACTTGGTTGCATTCGACGTATATCACATCTCCTGGACTCTAAAGGTGTTGCTACTCTGTATGAGTCTCAAGTTCGTCCATTGATGGAATACTCTCCACTTTCATGGTCATCATGTCCCCCCTCATACTTGAAACTTTTGGACCAAATACAGAAAAGAGCTGAACACTTTGATCCAACTCAAAGAACAAGAACATCATGCCCCCAGGTTTCAGCCTTTACAACAGCGTCGGGATGTGGCAGGTTTATGTGTAACATACAAAACCCCAAAAATGCACACTCCGCACCTAACAGCCTTACATCTACAACCTGCCCAACCGACATCATATGCAACAAGAACTGCGTCCACAAGGTATCATCAGGCCAGTGTTCCATTTGCTAGGACAGAACACTACCTTCGTTCCTACTTACCA